>SEMN01001024.1:0-124192 GCA_005408345.1 Macquaria australasica
ATATACATATATACATATACATATATATATACATATATACATACATATATATATACATATATATATATATATATATATATACACACACACCTATATATACACATCAGCGAAAGTTTATACAGCAACATCATGAATAGCAGCAAATCTCTAAAGCCTATGTTTTATCACTCTCTCTCAATCTGTTTCAAAACTTCCTCCGTTGGATAAATAACGACATAAGACATAAATCTGTTTTTTTAAATATGGAGGAGCAGAATTTATTATCATCATATTATTGCGCCGCAGAATTACAACCGGCACCGGTAACCATGTCAGCATTTGCCTGTTCACTGTCATCAGTCACATTTTCTGTGTTGCTCACCTTTCAATATTTAAACATGAAAATAAATTTTACAATACAGACAAATAGTAAATAATAAGCTTAATTTTGAGATCCCCTCAAAATTTGATTTTGTCGTCTTCAGGGGGTCCTCTGTGTTAATTAGGGGGTCCGAGACCCCCTGAGACGCGCCGTATTTCGCACACTGACCATATCAATCACCACACATCAAATATTCAAGCTTCAATGAGGTTTACAGACACAATAAGCTCTTCATGCTCTCAGAAACATAACCAACTAGTCAGTTACACACACTGTACCTGCACTGTATCTTTATTTGTCTACTGAATTCCACCAAATTCAGGCTGAGGAACATTTCACTGTTAAACACTGTGTGTACTTTATATCAGCTTATATGATGATTCTCTGTTATTAGTATGAGCTCTTCTGCTGCTACCTCCAGTAAAACGTTCAGTGTAAATATAAAAGAAAGCTCATAATGAGTGGCTTTAACTCTATCGTCACGTTTAAAAGAGATCGCCTAGTGTGGCCATAGGAAATGAAAACACATGTGTGCTTGTAGTTAACAAATCTTAATACTGGTCCAAAAACCAGTAACTTATTTGAAGCAATCGCTGCTCATTGGCTGTTCCAGTGTAAACCACCAGAGGATGTTTCCCTCTGGATGAAAGAAAACATACAGTTTGTTAAACCTGAGAGACACTGTGTGTGTGTGTGTGTGTGTGTGTGTGTGTGTGTGTGTGTGTGTGTGTGTGTGTGTGAATTCGAGGCACTCACCGAGGGCTCCATGGAGGTTCTGGAACAATCTGCATTTGCTGTCCAGTGTGATATTTATGGATTTCTGAAACATGGAAACACATCGTTTTCACTGCATATGTTCCAACCATATCTAACAGCATACATTAAAAAGCCAGGATTGAAAGAGTGAGTCTCAAATAATCGCTGCAGGCAAATAAAGTTGAACAACACTTCCTGCAGATGTTTCAAATTAAAAGCCTGCCAGGAACAGGAGCAATTATACCCACTGAGCTACTGGAAGGTTTTTAATGTGCAGGAAGTGCTGAGTCTCACTGACAGCAGCTTAACAGCGCTCAAAAACACTGCAACATGGAAGAGACGGGAAATACTTCTGTTAGAATTAGTGCTTTTAAAATGTACATTAAACTGAATTTATCAAGACAACAGGTAAAAATGGAGGAAGTGTTGAGGAGCAGATCTGATAACATGGATGCTTCTTACTAAGACCTGATGAAATATACTTAAATATATATATTAAATATACTAAAAACAGAGGAAATTGGTTCTCTCTGGACTTGAGAATGTAATGGTACGTAATAAAATATCCCAGAGGAACTATAGAACAATGTTAAAAATAACTGCTATTATTACTGTTATTATGCAGCGTAACACATCTTACTCTTTTTGCTGGATCAATGTAAATCTTGGTGAAGAACAGCTGATCACTGTCGTTGTCTTCTCCCGTCCAATCAGAAACCAATGCTTTGATGTTAGGAAGGTAGCCAATGAAACCTGATGATAGAAACAGACAGGACGTGAGAAAACTTGGTAGAAGTGTAGACTTGTTATATTATCATTTCCATATTCATGTCTATGAAGTGTGCCAGGTTGAGTTTTAATGGCTGACTACAGACCTGCTGTTTCTCTGCTATAAACAGAAATGGCCATACCCCCTTCCTCTAGACATGTGGCACGTTATTAAATGTCTACAGCCACACCAGGTAAAGTATTACAGAGTGTGTCTGTGTGAGGATGGTGTGAGCAGAAAGCCGTCATGTTATGAGATTTTATGATATCATGTGTAGTCTTGTGAAAAATAAAGCAGAGAGTTGCCTAAAATGTAGAAATATGTGTGGTACTTGCTGTCATATATGTTTAATTTAAACATCATCAGTGTTTTCGGATATCTCCAACTTGGACTATGATCGATAAGATAAGAATATGAGTTTGTGTTTTGCTGTTTGAGAACTGACTGCAGTTTTAAGTTTAAGGGAAACTCCGGTATTTTTGAACCTGGGCCCTACTTTTACATATTTTGGGGTCTAAATGACTAATAGTTACCAGAAGTTTTGGAATTGGTCCAGTAGATCACAGGCTACAACATAATCCTTGTGGGCAACTGCGCCGTCAAAATGCGTCCCCTAAAAGTCCTTGTTTTTAACACTGACTCTGGTTCAGACTGTTAATCTAAGTGTATTTGGAGAGTTTCTATCTCTGTAGGAATCATTTCCATACATAATGTTGGCAGACATACCAGAGTTACCCTTGAAAGGACTTTATCTTGTAAACAAACTTCTGTTCACTTTCAGTGTTGCTCAGCTAACGTCTGCGTCCTTGAGGTCCACCAAATGCATTCAATGTATTTCCTTCCTCTTGAAACATTTACAGTGAAATCTAACTTTGGTACACTTCACTGTGTATTGATGACTGTAAATCATGCAGTTTACGTCCATGTCTACCAGCGTGCAGGTTTCTTTTTTTTTTACTGCCTTTGCAGGTCGAGCACTGCTCTGCTTGGTGTCTCTGTTTCATCAGTCTTAGCCCGCCACTGTTTCAAACATCAATCCAATGATCTTTTCTGGTCAAAGTAGACTTTGTAGCTTTTCAACCTGAAGTGTTGGCTGTGTGCATGTACTGTATATCTCTGCTGTTACGTATGTCACAAAGGTTGACTTCAAGTTTCTAATTCATAACTGTGGGGACCATTGTTACAAGCACAGGGCAAAAGCAAACCTCAACATCACAAAACCAACTTTCTAACAAATACTACGTGTTCATGTCCCTGCGGCACTCTCATGAGGCAGGACTTGCTCCCAGGTGGTGTATGGCTCCCACCTTTGGCAAAACCATTTTTAACCTTCCAGCCAAATTGAGCCATCTCTAACCTAAAGCCTCAAACCATTTGATTTATAGAGCTTTTCAGGAGCACTGCACAGACTGGGAGTAAGCACCTCCTGATGGGACTGACTCAGGGAAAAACTGAGCCTGCTGTGTGACTGACATACCCCCTGAGCCAAGGAACCTGTTGCCCTCCCTGACGTGGGGGTGTTTGTCCTCCAGGTGTCTGTCGGGCCAGATCAGGCTCTCAGAGGAGAACACCACCTTGTGTCCGGCCTGCTGGAACTTCTTGAGCAGCTCTTTGGGACCCGAGGTGAAAACCACATCGTAGCTGTGTCAAACAGGGAGTGAAAATAGAAAACTTTACTGCGCTGTGTGGCTCAGCGGTGTCTGAAGCCAGCTATGTCGTTAAAACAAATGAAGGGGTTGCCTTTAGGGGATGCCAGCATGCTTTATTTGGAGAGTTAAGTTGCCGGTGGTTGTGTTTACCGGCGTAAAAAGAACTGAAAAACATCTCACTCGCTCTTGATTTCAGTACATGTACGTGTTTGTTACATCAATGGGCATCCATGTTTTAGCCTTTTTACTACAACTCCCATTTACTACTAGTAGGCTATATACTACAATTATTATAGTACTTTTAAGGCTGCATTAAAGATAAGCTTATTTGTTTTCCTTCCAGGAGTGAGATGAAGAGTAGAGGTGTTCAGCTCGAGTACCTTGGACATCATGAACTGTAAAAAGTTCACTTACTAATGCATAACCACACAACAGCAGTCACACTGACTACAGTAAAAGCTGACAAGTTCATGCAAACACATCTGGTGTGTTCAGCAAAAACTCCTTAAAGTACCAGGGTGTTCCTCTGGCCATCATTCCTGACAGCTGCAGTCGAGTCTGAATCTCTGGCTGCAGCGAAGACACTCTACCTGTCAATAAAAAGGATGACTTGGTCCTCGTTCTCCTCCAAAGCCTCTTTAAGGAGTCGAACTTTCTGGCCTCCTCCTGGAGCCGACATGTAGTCGCCTCCCTTCCATTTCTGACCCCGACCAAGAACCTTAACACATACATACATACATTTACTACAATTTGAAGAAATTAATTTAAAGATATTATATAATAAACAGTAAAATATCTTACATAAGTTTTACTTTATTTTTGAGGCAAAAACAGTGGCTTATTTCTGTGACTCAAATGCATTGAAACAGCCTCAAATGTAAAAACAATGACTGCATTAGAGGCAAAACTGTGACTAGAAAAACTGTGATTTGTTTTGTTTGAAAGAGGGCTTTCATGGCTAGACAGCAGGAGATGAACTCGGCTCTGCCGCAGGGGTTCATACCTTGACAGTGTAGTTAAAGTGTTTGGCCGACCTCAAGAAACGCCTGAGGCCATCGGTCTGTTTGGTTGCAACTGTCACAACTAGAAGTTTCTCTGGAAGACACAACGTTACAGAGGAATTCAGACAGACGATACCGTAGATTTCTCTTTCACCTGAAGCGACAGTTTCTGTGATGTGATATGTCTTGATTATGCATTATTCATGATGGGAGTCAAACAGTAACTGAGCAGAAATAAAATTGAAAAGTATGAGCTTTAACTCATCAAATCATCAGCATCGGCAAAGCCCCTGCATCTGTTACCATGTATCATAAGTATTTATTGAAGTAATAATATAACAGTTTGTATTGCTTTCATATTTGCACTAATATATGGAGATTTTGTTGGTAATGTCACAACCATGTCACAAGTCTTGCTCTAAGGAAAGTCTACCATCAGTGTGAGTTTATACCAAAATGTGTTCCTGTTGACACTGTAGTCAGATTTGTTCATTGTTGCTTTAATGAAAGAAGTGCATTTCAGGAAAGGAAGTACTATAATATATATCAACACTTCGCCCATTCATTTAGTCCTGGAGTTTTATCTCCATTCAATAAATCTGACCAGGCTTCAATAGAAAAGATCTTGTTTCTAGGTTTCTCATATCAAGTGTCATTTGCTTCATTGTTGGCCTTTTTCATCTTTATTGTTGTCCTGTTTGCTCTTTATCCTGTCCTGTTTCAGACTCCTGGTAGTCATTTCTAGAAGATTCCTGAGGGAGACTGCACTGGAAACAGTTGCTTTTATTGCTACATCAAATGTACTTTTTCTTAAAAAAAGTCTTAGGAGGATTTATGAGACAGTGTACCGTAACAAATGTTTTTTGCAGTGTTCAAACTCGCTGAGACATAAAGAAAGTCTCCAAAGTCCAATTTTTGTTCTTTATTGGTCCATAACAGACTTGATTCAACATCATCTCTACACTACACATGTTAATGTAGCATGCCTGTAGGCTATAGCTAACGTTAATATATCGATATATGAATATATTGATATATATTAGCAGCGCTGACTGCCGTGTTGTTAGCAGCTCTGTCCACGTCAGCGGCATGAAGTCCCCCTCAGCACAGAACTACGTGCAGCTTTCTCCCTCATGTACACGTGGAACTTAATGTTAAACTGCATTCATTTTTTTATTAAAAATCTTTGTAATGGGAAAAGCAAAAGCAAGTTATAATATAAAGTAGATAATGTCTTTTGCGAAGTGTAAATGATTATTCGGCACCCTCCAAGCGCCGCCAGCAGCGCGTGCATCAACACAATCTCAGTTTTTCTAACGGGTTAGCATCTTATTCTAGCTAACTAAATACACAGCATGTGGTTTATTTACTACCGACTCTGCTGTTTATTTCTACCACGTATTTTAGTCGACAGCCACGGCCATATATATATATATATATATAGATATATATATATATATATATATATATATATATAGAGGTTCCCTTCACCCGTGGTCCGAAATGAGCCGGGGACTCTCCCTCAGCCCATACCGAGCTCCTAAACTGCGATGCTACAGACTTTACAGTCTGACTTTATTAAACGCCATTATGATCTAACTTACAGCATGTGTAAGTAACGTTAGGCTGCAGCAATCCTGACTCACCTTCGGGGATTCGCTGCCCTTCACAGTTAGTCAGAGGGAAAAGTGTACAGACTAAAACCCCCGGAAACAAAAACCACCACGAAAGTCTCATTTTGTAGAGTTGGAAGTTAAAATCCTTCCACGAGTCCCGATGTAAACCGAACAGAGCCGAGTCCGTCCGAGACAGATAACTTCACGGGACTGTTAACTCTGCCAGCACCGCCTACTGTGTCTCTCTCTCCCCCTCTCTGTCAGCCTGGTTGGTAATCCGGTCATGTCTCTCCCTCTCAGGCTCTCTCTCTCTTCCCACACGCCAAACCACCTGTATGATTCAACTCCAGATTTTCAGCAGAATAAAGAGAGTAAAACAGCAGTTTTCTGTGTGATGGTTTAAATAAGTCAGATGTTTGCAATACAGGAGGCTCGGGAGTTAAAAGTGGTCTGCATGGATCTGCCCCGCCTTCCTTCCACACTGCTGAAAAAAAGAAAAAAGATGTTTGAAAGTGATGACCCAGCTGTTCCGTGGACATGAGCACTTGCACGTAGCCCGTATTTCCTGTACAAGTGTGTCTTTGTATTGATTCAGTTAGTATAAACGTAAAAAGTCACAAACTGTAACAGTTAAATTAATTATATTATTACAGTAGAAAGAATCTACCCTCATTAGGGTAGACTAAATATTAAAAATACCCTATAACACATTAATCAAAACCCATAGAAGTAATTATGGCTGTTATGTCCACCTGTCATAGGTAAAACAGATTAATTGGAGATTAATCACCTATTTATTAAAGACTGACTGTGTATTTATGAATGCAACATTTGTGATTCAACTTTTGGTCTAGAGAGCAAATGTGAGGGGTTGCTTGGACCAGGTGAAAAATGAATGAGAGACAAGAGTATGAACAGTAGGCCTATAATTTTGACGAGTTCCACTGTACTATAATAGCCTACTCTGGGTCATACCTCCTGATTTTGTCTGCACTGTAGATATCCTCCAAAGTAACAAAGTCTGTTTAGTACAAAACTCCTGCTTAGTCCTGATAAGTGTTTCCCTGATGAGCTGCAGTGGAAGGACTGTAACACAAAGAGGGAATTTGGTCCTAAAAGGGTTGTAACTTTGGAAGATATCTACTTGATTTGTCTAACTCAGACTGCTGAAGTCTCATTTTAGCTTCAGATTAACTTTAAAAAGCATTTTTGCATAGAATGAGGACTGTGGATTTTGTCCCCCATCACTTACATTGGAAGCACGGTAATGTCCATTATGAACAGGAGGAGTGATTACAGCAAGCAGAACCTGTTTCAGTGTTCATATGGGCACCTGCCTGTTTAATGAACATTGGTTAATACATTGTGTTACTTGGTGGCACTAAAGACACACTATAGCAAATAAAACAACATAACTATCACTTTAACTTTGAATGTATTTAAACCTATTTTGCTATAAGAAATAAATAAAGGTGAAATGTTTTTGAACACTTGCTAGTGCTAATGAAAAGGCGAAACGCTGGCTGAAACAAAACCAAACCTGCGATCACGGATCTCTAGCAACACTATTTATTATATGCTCAATTTAACTAATGTAATCTTGCTAATGATGATATTTTATGACCTTTTTAAGCAGAAAAGCCTAACCAGGGACAGGGGTCCCAAATTAGCCATGGCTAGAAATCCTATATGCAATACATCGGTAGCATGTTTTTGTAACCTGTTACAATGTTGTTTTGCATTGTCCCTGACAAATAACCTGATAAATAAATAATAAAAGGGTTAGCCATAGTCAGGCAATTTTTGAAATGATAGTTATTTTTTCACCTCAATAATATCACTTAAATTGATGAATTAAATTATTCAAATCTAGATTATTTTACACATTATTCCTCTCAATATTGTATTGTGTTTTTATTTGCTCCTTGTCCTGCACCCTATATATATTATTTTAAATAAAAACATTTTGCGACATTTCCGGTTGCTGTTGTGTCGTTTTGCTTTACGACAGTTGTGACAAACCAGAAGTGTCAACCGCTGGCTGCTGCAGAGTTCTTTGGAAAGACAGGTGATGTTTTTAACCTGAAGGCAAACAAACAGCGAAATGACCTGAGACACGACAACACACACACACCCCTGCTGAAGGATGTGACAATAACCACGATGCATTTCCGACAGACAGCTTCTGTTCACAGTGCTAGCTACCTAGCTAAGCTAATTTAGCCAGAAGCTAGCGAAGTCAGTTAGTCAGCTTTGGTCCGGGGAACATGTTTTGAGTGCGAGCTGAATTCGATGTGACATCCCAAAGTTATCGACCTGAGCACCCCGGGTGTACTCTTTAGACGCCGACTCATAGCTGGGCTTCCGTCATTTACACACAATGTGGCTACAGCAAAGACTAAAGGGGTTACCAGGCTTGTTATCGAGCAGCTGGGCGAGAAGACTCCTCATAGGATTGCTGCTCTTCCTCATCTTCTACTGGTACCTGGGAGCAGAGCGCAGGTTGAGGTTCTTCAGCGGCTCGGCCATGCCCGGTGGGGCGGCTGGACAGTGCCTACTGGCTGAGATCCACAGGTGGAAGTCTCTGGTGGACCGAGGGGAGGGGATATACAGCACACCTCAGGAACAACTGGATACACCTTTTGTATCAGGTAACGGCCATATTCTGATTGACATTGACTCTAACAAACTGTGGGTAGCGTCGTCTTCACAGCCTGGCTCGGCTCCGGTCCACCAGACTGAATACTCACCGAGAGTCGGCGTCCACCTCGAGGGGAAGCATGCAGAGGCTCAGGCTACCATGCTGTGGTTCCGGAAGGGAGCCGTGCTGTCGGTCCGCTGTGCCTCCCCAGCCCTGCAGTCAGCCAGGGACTGTGTCACCATCAGAGAGGAGTTCATCGCACACAGAAGCAGACCCAATGTCTATCTGCAGCGAATCCACATCAACAACCTGTCTGACAGGACCGCCTCCTTGGACGTTTCCTCTGACAATCCCTCCTTTGGCAGCAAGTTCTCCACCAGTGTGGAGAAACTGGAGGACAGAGAGGTGGTGCTCTCCTCTGGCAGAGTGCCTGTGGAGAATAACCGGATGGTGCTGGTGGTGGTGGTCACCAAGAAGCTGAGCAGCAGGATCCTGGTCCCTGCTAAATCAGAGCACACAGACAACATCCTGTCAGTGGTGTGGACCTCAGAGCCCATCGAGTCCTCCAAGCTGGAGGATACCTTCAGCACCCTCAGAGATGGTGCCAAAAAGGAGCTGGGGGAGCTGCTGAGGGCCAGCGTGGATGAGCTGGTTGTAGATCACCAGCAGGCCTGGATGGACCTCTTCATTTCAGGTGAGCTGAGGTTCTAGCAGCAGCTGGTTCTGGGTTTTAACAGACCGTACTAGGGTTTTAAGTTATTTGGAAACCAATGGCAGCCTGAAATGTGTGGAAGAACCATCAAAAATCTAAAATAGTGCAGCGTGCCTTTGAAAGGGTCATTCAATCAGCTAAACATAGTAATACACCGATATATGCTTCTGAAGGTCAGAGGTCACACTAAGGGCTAACACTTCAAACTGGCTAAACTTGCAGCAGGGCTGTAAAATAGTTTGATTCAGGCTGATATGTTGATTCTAAAGGCAGTGATATAAACTTTATGGCTGCTCATGCTGCTCACATGTTCTTCTGTCTGTCAGCAGGTGAGCTTGGTTTTAATCGCCATACAGCCTGGAAAGATGTTGGTGTTTGGTCGTTGGACCAGTGTCTGTGTGGAGCCAGATGTGTACTTCGATCACAGATACAAAACTTTACTTCAGTTTTTACTCACTAAACAATTGTTAGCTCACATTTTCATTTAACAAAAGAAGTCAAAGCTCTCAAACGTGAATTTTTGTCTGAACACACGCAGCCTTACAAGAACCTTTCTTAAATAATTCAACAATATTAACAATCTCAAATCACACACAGTCTATATGGTGTTTATCATAGATCCATTTTTGAAATATAGAAGAACAACAAAACTGTGCACGTCACATACCAGGGCTCTACAGTGCGAGTATACCTAAAATTAGGTATGTGCGAACCGGAAAAATAATTTAGGAGCACAGCGTCGTCTGCCCGTAAAACAGAAGACAACAGGGATAAGATAAGCACGGTTTGGGTTTGGCTGGCTATTTAGCTATCTCGGGTGCCTTTTGTTGAAACAAGTTCAACTTTTCATGAAGTCGATGCGCTCGTCAGTGTTACTTTTCGTGAACCGACCAATCACAGCCTGGATGGGGCGGAACATTAAAAAAAGGTTGACGTGCTACAACAAACGTTCTGATTATTGGCAAGTTAGTACATAGCATTACTTAGTGCAATGTAGATCTTTTTCTGCACAAGGATTTAATGAAGAACAAAACCTACAAAAATGATAAATGTTGGTTGTGTATTTCTTAAACTGCTGTATTGTCCAACTGTCCTACTAGTGGTAGGTTATAGGCCTATAGTATACTATTTTATGAAATTACAATGAATATACTATATTTTTATTTAATGTTATACCAATACAAACATTTATACTAGGTACTCAAACAGGTTGTGGATAATGCTTCTGCAGTGGACAGATGTAGATTTTAGCCAGTGTCAATGTGCCAATATGTGCTCCTTCTAGCCAGCCTCCTCCTAAGAGCACACATCCCCCTTGTTTAATTTGACATCTATTTTACTAAAGTTATTGTTATAGATATTGTTCAGTAACCTTGTTTGCATAAAGTGTGGTGTATGGTGTATCTGTCCCTGGTTCAAAAACTACATTCCACAAGCTGCAATGTGCCAATCACAGTAGAGTTTTCTGTGATGAGTGTTTTCACTCTTTCACTTGACACTAGGGTCTTGCACTTCCATAGTCCTTCACTGGTTTTCACATAAGTGCACAAAGGAGAAGGAGCATGCACAAATGCACGTACGCACACGCAGTATAAATATGGATGTAATACATTGTTTGTTAATAAACTGTGTTACTTGAACATTTTTCACCGTGCTTATAAATTTCTAAAGTTTTTTAGGAGCACATGTACTCCTTGGGAAAAAAGTTAGCGTAGAGCCCTGCATACACACCTGATGTTTTTTCAACCAATCATAACTGAAACTATCTGCTGATTTTTACTACTGTGTTCACAATTTCTCCAGTTCTCCCTTCGGTCTCCTCCTCCCTCATCCCCCCATTCACCTTTTGAAAATATTAAACAGTTATTTCTAAAGTCTGAAACTTGCGTAGTATTCATTGTGAATGAACAATGTATTGTCATTTGCTGTGGGAATGTAAAGCTCTGGAGCTTGAACTCAAGCTAACATCAAGCTACATTAAGCAGCAACAAGCTATATAACAACAGCAATGGGGGAAAACAATAAAGATGCAGTGCTTTTACCTTTCGTATGAAAAACGACTGATGTGTAGACAAAAATAAAAGCACACCAACTAAAAGCTCTGGATGTTTGAGTGGAAATAAAAGAGCTACGCACACATGATGTCTCTATTGTAACAAAAATAAAGTAACCATAGTTGAAAGCTCTGGAAAAGCTAGTAAGTGGACCTTGAGTTAAGAATAGTATTTGACGGTCAAAGTAATCGATCTGTAGAAATAGACTACGTTCCAGGTGTTTGTGAAGCTGTGCTTCTGCTTCTTTGTTCCTTCAGGTGTTGAAATGAGGAAGATCACAGACTCTCACACACCATCGAGCCGCACAGTGAACACCACCCTCTACTACATCCTGTCCTCATCCACCGCCCCCCTGCTGGATCGAAGGCTGAGCGGCGAGGAGCGCGCTCGTCTCGAGTCCAGCCTCAACTACGCTGACCACTGCTTCAGCGGCCACGCCACCATGCACGCAGAGAACCTGTGGCCCGAGCGGGTGAGCAGCGCCGCTCAGATCCTGCAGCTGGTCACGCTGTGGACTCTGACCCTGCAGAAGAGGGGCTGCAAGGTGCTGGTGGTGGCCGGCGCCCATGGAGCTATGCAGGGCATGGTGCTCAGCTTCGGCGGCCTGCAGTTCACAGAAAACCACCTGCAGTTCCAGGCTGATCCGGACGTGCTGCACAACAGCTACGCCCTGAGAGGGATCCACTACAACCAGGACCTCATTAACCTGGCAGTGCTGCTGGACGTGGAGGGGAAGCCTTTTCTTCATGTGTCGGTGAAGCCACAGGAGAAGCCGGTGAAGCTGTACGCCTGCGAGGCCGGCTGCCTCAACGAGCCTGTGGAGCTGACGTCAGAGGTCAAAGGTCACACCTTCCCTGTGATGGTGACCCAGCCCATCACACCACTGCTGTACATCTCCACAGACCTGCGCCACCTGCAGGACCTCCGCCACACCCTGCACCTCAAGGCCATCTTGGCCCACGAGGAGCACATGGCCAACAGGTACCCAGGCCTGCCCTTCCTCTTCTGGTTCAGCGTGGCCTCGCTCATAACGCTCTTCCACCTTTTCCTCTTCAAGCTCATATACAACGAGTACTGTGGCCCCGGTGCTAAGCCCCTCTTCAGGAGCAAGGTATAAACAGCGGTGATGAAACATTACTGGAAACAAAAAGCTGCAAACTGATCTGATCTGCTCTGGGTTTCTTTTTTTTTTTACGTGTGTGTGTGGTGGCAAAGATTTCCTCTCTCTCTGTTGGTTGGTTTCTCGCCTTCTCTGTGAGTGAACTTTATTTCCCATCTCACGTGGTTCGTGTTTGGAGTGGGTTGGCATAGTAGCCTTACACACTTCCCCTTCCTCCTCTCACTAAAGGTGATTCCACAGTTTTTGTTCCATGTTGAAGGAGTTGATACAGTTTGTACCGTAGCGGTTTCCACTAAAAGCAACAAGTTTAAAGCACCAGTAGAATAGTAGCCGTCATTCAAGATCATAGACCGTGAAGTTAATTTGGCATTATTTTGTCACAGCACCTGTTAGACTGCACACGTCCATGAATGTAAAGCATTTGTTGATCACAATGGAATCAAAACGAGCACAAGAGTTATTCTATTCTCTCTGATTGGGAGGTTATTGTTTTATTGTGTTCACGTTGTTCTGACTTTCATTCTTAAGGGGCCGTACCAGTATTTTGCTTTTATAATAAATCACGTATACTTTACTTTAACAAAGGAACATTTTCCAAAGTGTAAAAGAGAAGCCATTTGTTTCCATTCATTTCATCACAGTGTAAAAGTCAGTTTACAGAGAAGTGTTTGAGTGGGGTATTATTCCTGTGGACATCATGTCTGCTTTTATTTTTGTAAAAGTTACTGTATTGTTTAGTAACGTGTTAGACTTTTCAGTTTGAACAACATTTAAAAGGAACCCTGTGGAGTTTTTGACCACTAGCAGCGCTACAGAGCAGTGGAGCACACATCCCTGCTTATGGTTTCCCACTGATTGACAGTTGGTGGCAGTAGTGCACCAACAAACATAGTAACATGCCAACAAAGACTGATCAGACCTCAGTGTGTTTTGTTGAGAAACACTGAACTTTTGTTTGTTTGTAAGAAAACTTCCACAGGGTGACTTTAACTTTGACAAACATAAGAGCAGCTTTAACGCTCACTGTGATAAAAGACGTTTCTAGAGAGTTGATTTTTATTCTGTAACTGAAATAATGGAAACCACTGGCTCCCTTAAGGGTGGGAAAAACACAATTCAGAAACCTAAAATACTCCAGCATACCTGGAAAAGCATAATGTCTACATGAACATGATTTGTAGTAAACGAGCGTAACATTGGTAAGACCCTTTTAAAATGATTCTTTAAAGGAAAACTTTAACTTAATTTTTGTAGTTCTGGTCAACAGAACTATCAGTCATGATAACATTGTACTCACCAAGTGAATCGCTGAAATCTGGGAACGGCAATATTGTGAAAAATAGGTCCAACACAGATGATCAGACAGGCTGTGAACAAACCTTGAAGTGAGATGATTGTCATGGATCGACCCAAAGCAAAATGATCCTGCAAATGACAGAAGCCGGAATTAGACCTCGGTATAGAAAGGTGGTGCTGAAAGTCCATAACGTCTGTTGCCATGTAAAACGGCTACTCCAAAACAAGATGTTGACCTGCTGAGAAGGTGGTGCTGCAGCTGATCAGCATGGACTGTGTGCTCACTTTGCCAGAAGTCTTTATCTGCTATTACTTTTCTTTCCCTGCATTTTGATGATGTTTTATATTGAATCACTCAATTAAATTAACAAGAAATCTATGGGTTGGCTTTGGCTCTTTACTACTGTCACACCCTGCTGTGCCTCAGAGCTCTCATCCTCAGCATGTCTATGGCAAGCCATTTGAACATTTAATTGCTAGACTGGATATATATTGCAGATATCTGTAATTCAATTCTTCCTAGTCAAAAAGAACATTTCACATATCCACAATGACATTCTAGGACAAATGACATCACTTTTGCCATTCTGTGTATTGGGCTTTCAATTTCAGATATCCACAATTACATTTTTGATAGAATTCTTACTAGGAAAAACTATCATTTGTTCTAGGAAGAATGACATCATTATGGATATCTGAAATGTTATTTTTTGACTAGGAAGAATTAAATTACATATATCTGCAATATATATCCAGCCTAGCAATTAAATGTTAAAACAGCCACTTAAACTTTTTAAAGATTTGAAGATATCTTAAATTTAGTTTTGTCTAGTACAATCAAAGTTGTAGATATCTTGAAATGCAATTTCTACTAGTAAGAATGTTAATGTGGATATGTTTAATTACCATTCTGACTAGTGAGAATACAATTTTGACTAGGTGTAATGCTGTTATGAATATCTAAAGTGTAATTAGGTTGTGGAGGAGTGTGGTTCGATTGAATGTTAAAACGGCTCGCCATAGCATGTCTGTCTGTTTGCATTTCTCCTGGGAGGCAGTGTGGATGGGTGGGGTAGTGCCGTTATTAATCCTCCCCTCTGACTTCACCAGGTCGCCGGCAAAAGTGAGGATGGCTGCTGTGACACCAGGAGTGCTGCTTGAACGCCACAGTGCTCAACATGTGGCAGTGGTTCTGAATGAGCTTTGGCAGCATGGGAGATATTAACATGGGGGTGGTGTGGAGTGATACCACCCACAGATCTGCTCTGAGAAGATGTGGAGGCATGCAGGTTAAAACTGGGGGTCACTTTAAAACCAAAAAGGGCTGTAACTAACCATTATTGTCATTTTTGATTAATCGATTGATCTATAAATTGTTAGAAAATCATTTTAAATGTCACAATTTCCCAGAGCCCCGAGTTTACATATTTAAGTGTCTTGTTTTGTCCGGCTAACAGTCCAAAACACAGACATTCAGTTTCACGCAAGACTAAAGAAAACAGCAAATGTTACATTACGTTACATTAATTAATAGATTGTGTGTGTAATGTTGGAACAACAACAATGTGAGGCAGATTCCTCTCACATTTTGAATCTCTGATCTCACCGGAAACTAGAAATTCTGACATGCACAAAACATGTTGACCCAACAGAGTGATTGTTTACTATTAAAGCCAGTGAGACTGTGACCAACATTTTAAGAGTCTCTGCTGATTTATCATGTCGCTCCTATAACACAAGGAACCATCAAAGTCGATGCAGCAGAACTAGAGATATCCGGTTTTATTCCACACATTCTTGTTAAAACCTGGCGCCTATGTCACCCACAATGCAACTCTTCCTTTGACAGTTGTGTGGTAGGTTGGGGTGTGTTATGCTAGTAGCGGCTTATGTAGCCTGCAGTAGAGATGAGCAGTGGGCTGCAGAGGTTTGGTAAGCTCACTTCTTTTTAACTCCACACCAACAGATTGTTTTCATTTTCAAACTTGTAGTCTTCAGCCCCAACCGACGCTGACTGAAGTGACATCACTTGAGGACATTTATCAGACTTCACACAGCTCCCTCTGGAGACATTAAAGGCTGTAAACTACTTTTAAAGCATATGCAGTAGAACTCTCCAACACCTGTGTATAGATTCGTATTGGCTATTCCACTTGGCTCTCAGATCAGAAGTTAATTTGATTATGCAACATAGTTCCCAAGTACAAATAATGTGTGTGCCATGTTAGTATATATGATTTACATGTTATTTCTGATTCAGCATATTTGATTGTTCATCTTTTTCCTTTTCAGGTTGTGGGTTTTATGTGTTTATTTCATGTGAACTACTGAGTGTGCCTTAATGAAGAAAGAAGTTAATTTGAGCTCATGCTATAATCTGATTGGATTGTACTTGAATGGTTTCATTTTGTCTTCTGTTGGGGAGAATAAATCACTAAATTATTGTGAGAAAATGTATAATTATGTTGTCTGATAATTTGTTCCATATATTTCTGGGTCTGTTTTTGTCATTTAGGTGTATGGAGTGGAATATTAGAATTATAGACTTTACAATGTTTATTTCTAATCAATTAAAAAAATGGATCAATTTAAAGCTGCAATATTTTTATAGTAACGCATGTAATGTATTGCTGCTGCCCCCAAGTGGCGTAAGAAAATACTGCCTGACCCTTAATGTGACTCTACAACACATGACAGCCGTCCAATCACAGCGCCTGCTGCTGCTGTTTTCACATCGTTAAATTAAAGAGAACCAACTTTAAATTAGAGCAATCATCAGATGGAAAACTGTCAACACTGATGCAAGATGGAGGCAGATACATTAGTAACTGGAATAACAGAAACTACCATTTAAAAGCCATTCTATTACAAAATTAAGTTGTGGAGAACACTACATCAGTGGAACAGAAACATCAGCTTTCATACGTGGGTCACATGATAACAACCGAGCCAGTTCGATTCGCTGTTGAAGACCATGAGGTGTCGCTGAAAGATCCGAAAGAATTTTTAAGTGGGCCTTTGAGTTGAGATTATTTTGTCACACTACACATTAACACTTAACAGTGGTGATCTTCACTGCTCAGAACATGAGTGTAAACGTGCACGGGTAGGTGAGGTGGCGTCCAGGTGTAATGCACCTGATCTCAACAGGACCTGATGATCTGTTCCAACACTGATGAACAAATATAGGAACACTTTTTAGAAATTATCATATGCAGTCAATATAATTCATCTAATGATTTTATTTTGGAGTTTTCATTTTCTGTATTTAAGTGTCCGGTAACACTGACCACCTGTCGTTACCAATGCTTTCAGGATGCATCCTGTCATCACTGCGTTTCAACAAAATAAGATACTTTAAACAAATGACACCTTGTAAAGCAGATTATAAATCAGTGTTGACCAGTAAATTACAGCCAGCTTGTTCCCCACAAACAGATTAATTTAGGAAAACTACTCAAAGACATGATGAGGTATCTACAGTGAAATGGGTGACTCCGTTTTTATTGATGAATTACATGTAGCCTCTTTCTTTTCAAAAATAGAATATACTTTAGAATACAACATGTGGCATCTGTAGGGAGAAACCAAACAGGCCCCTCAGCAGTTCAGCAGTGACTTGACTTCACTTGACTTTGGTAAAAGTAGAATGAAATGAAGTACAAACCATCCACAGCTTTCACACTTTTTCAAGCCTGACAGCGAGCACCAGAAACATGCAGGAGGAAATACAAGGAGCCTCAGCAGATACTGAATCACCTTATTAAAAAAATGTAGCACAAACAATTCAAATATGGCTGAAAAGTTGAATCAATACAATTATGCCAGATCACTTTACCTTTTAGATGTCTGTACAGCGACACTGTGACACAGAAGTGTAACTCAGCTACATGTGGTTTATTGAGTCAGTGTGTTTGCACTCTATTATGTACAAAACCTCGTAAGGTTCTTTAATTATTACAATTAAGCAACTGAGCATTCAATCAAGGCGTTTTCTGATATTTAGGGAAATGAGCCTGTGTGCTGTGTTACCAGAGTCGGGACCAACTTTCTCCTGGGTTTCAGCAGAGACGGGAACGGGATGTCTTTAGTTCAGCTCAGCACACAGACTGGAAGCAGAGATAAAACTGGTCTGTAACCAGTCTGTCTTCCATTAACTTCAAAACTGTCTTGTTTGCACACAGTACTGGACTTTTACACTCAGTAAAAAAAGAAAAGTCTCTTCCATTCAAGTCAAAACCCACCAATCAAAGATGGCGGCGCATTTCTTTTTCAACCAACTGGAGAGCTGTGAACTTCCTTGAACTTAGTGCTGCCACTGGTGGCTGGAAGATGTATTGCAGCAATATTGCTGCTTCTTCTATTGCTACATTCCTTCCTGCTCCTTTGTTTAGCATCTCTGATTTGAAATGCTTTATGCTGACTTTAATGAGTAATGTTCTGAGTAAAACCATGTCTTTGTTGGAAAGATTGCAACCATCCAGCAAGTTCCTATTTTCCACATTCTCCCTGTAATGGATTTATGAGGTGCTCAGTGACTGAAATGTCCAGAGTTCAAGGAGACAGCAGTAAAGGGCCCTGACAGGTAGTATGAAATTCCTGGATCAGGACTAACTGTAGATCTGCACAAAAATTCTGATCAACAGGTATGTTTTCCAAAATGTTCCAAACATCTTAACTCTTCGCAGTCGTGCTCCTGTGAGAAACACTAGAACAGATCAACTGCTAATCTTAAAGCTGCAGGAACCCAAGGTCCAGTCATACATTATGAAAACAACAATATGTTCCCAACACAGACTACCTTACACACCGTTCCTGTGAAGCTATGAGGAGAAGTTTTCCTGAAGTAGTGAAAGTCCAACAGTCCCAGCTGATGTCCTCGTGTTCAGCAGGCCACGACAAAACATCCATCAAACAATTCAACATGTGGGACCCTGAGCACATCGTGTTTCTCCAGTCACAGTAGAGAGAGAGAGAGAGAGAGAGAGTGAGAGTGTGTGTGTGTGTGGTGAGGTGGACTACGAGTCTTTGAGCATGCTAATCTGGGCAAAGACCTTGAGTGCAGGGCCCAGTTTGATGTTCATGGTTCCCATGAGATGGTCCTCCTTCAAAAGCAGCAGGGCCTGTCCATCGATCTCCTGACAGCGGAACTCCTCAGCAATCTCCAGACAACCTGCAGCCACAAACCACCAGCAGTCAGCTCACAGCTACGCTCTGCACAGACAGCGGTCTTGTGATCTGCACCACGATGGCTAACTACATTCATCAGTCGCCAGAAGTTTCTTTACATGGTTGGTATCAGAATAATCTGGATCTGTATGAAAGTCTAACTAAAATCACAAAATGTATCATTTTTTACAGGTATAACTCTGTTAATGTTTCCCTTTTCTTTATCTTTAACTTATTCTCTAATTTGTTATATTTTTTAATACAGAAAGGAATAAAAAAAAGCTCTTTGGAGATCCGGCTCCTTTACACGAATTGACTATTTTCTGACACTGAACAGTGACAGTGACACATTCACAGCTATATTAACGGTTGATATAGAACACAATGATAGTGTAGAAGTCAATCCTGTTATATTATGGGATGCAGCCAAAGCTTTACTTAGAGAAGAATTACAGCTCTTAAAGAAAGCTAAAAAACTGCTTGATCTGCAAGACCAACTCGTGGATCAGGAACCATCTGCCTGGTCCCAAATCAGATCTGTTCAGCAGGAAATTCATCAAATTCACAGTGAGGAGAGAAAAAATATGATTTATGAAGCAAAGGTAAAATGAAACAGGTCCAAAATCTTTAGCCTGGAGGCAACCCAAGCAGAAAACACAATTTATACAACTACAGACCATTTAACTAATAAAACAACAACCAAATTAAAAGGAATCCAGAAATGATTTGAAACATATTACAAAACACTCAACCAGACAGAGCGAGTGAATAACAAAGTTAACCGTTTTTAAATTCATTAAACTCTTGGCAGCATATAGCATAATGGCAATACTGAAATTTCAGTTGAAATGAAAGAGATTAAGCCCTCACACATTATTGATCATATTAATAATCATAGATGTTTAGAGGACATTTTTATATCAAGGAATGGACAGATTTGGGTTTAGCAAAGGGTTTATACAATGTACTCATCCCTAACTGCTATGATAAAAATTCATTCTCATACTGACTTAATTCCTTCATATTAAAATTGTCATTTGTTGTTCAATGCTCTTTCTTTTTTTTTTTTTCACACAGTTGTGATGCAACATTGTTCCAAAAACAATGTCAAGTGTGCACATATACTACTGTGATGTCTGACATGCAAAAGAAAAGGTTGTCAGATGACGGATCTTATCTTTGACATCAACAACTATCGAAAACTATTAAATGGTAAATGGACTTCATGGTGATGAAGGAACATGTCACCCAGTGCAACAGTGTGGCTCTGTTGATTGATGTTTTTTTGCTTTTACAGATTGGTCTCATTCAACCATTCACAAACACATTCACAGACCGATGGGGTGCAAGGTGCTGGCCTCCATCGGGAGCAACTTAGGGTTTGGTGTCTTGCCCAAGAACACTTTGACAAGTGGACAGGAGGAGCCGGGGATCGAACCGCCAAACCCTGGGATTAATGGACGACCCGCTCTTCCTCCAGCCACCCTAAAAAAAAAACATCAATCAACAGAGCCACACTGTTGCACTGGGTGACATGTTCCTTCATCACCATGCACACACACACTGTAGTTTAATCCCATACACACCGTCCTGCTGCCCCAGATACTCACTAGAGCACCAAATGTGGATTCTTCCGCCGCTGAAAATAGTCCCCAACAAATGCACTATTTCCTCCTGTTTGTTTGATTAAAATCTACAGTGAGGGGCTGTTTTAGGAAATTTCTGAGCCTTTTGTAAACATGGAACTATATATTTGTGTTCTTAAAGATTGACATCTTCAGTAGGAACAGACAGTAACAGCTGAGGAAGCGCCCACCTGGCAGAGAGGAGATGAACTCGTAGACGTCCTCTATGTTCCACTGGTCGGGGTCACTGGGCAGGAAGCTGTGGGGCAGCTCAGAGCCTCGCTGGGTGGCCGACAGGGGGGACGGGGGTCTTTTGTAGCCAGACAAGTCTGAACATTGGCTGGACTCTGCCTGCACAGGGTGGTCCGAGTGACCAGTGGACAGAGCAGCAGCAGGCTTCTGCACAGAGTGGGCAGTCTGAGAGAGTCACAGCAGGGGTTAAATACAACAAAGATTGAGCCGAGAGGAAGGAAATCTGACCTGAATTATATTTGCCCCTGACATGATCTAATGTAGAAATGAGATAAGCTATAGGTCAGATTAAGAAGAGTGCAGGTGTTTTCTGTTACATACAGAGAGCAGTTGTTCTTCACTATTACCAAGGTATGAAATATTGAACAAAATAACATTATAAAGTCTGACTGCTGTCTCACCTTCTTTTTAGACTCCAAACTGCAGTTTTTGTGGTTTCCGTTGAGTGCTCTTTGTTTCTTCATGTGCTCCAGGGTGGTTTTGCGGTTTGGGAACAGACCCATTCTCTTTGTGCATCCCACGTTGTAGCTACAAAAAAACTTAACACGGTCAGCTAAAACCGGCAACCTGATGATGAATCTTATCGTGTTTGTTTATTTTCACAACCAGCTGGAACATTGTAAGCTCCATATTTGTACGTTACGAACAGGTCTGCACCTCTGTGAGGTCTCTAATGCCAAACCACAGGTGTGTCATGCCTTGTATGTTTGCTGTGAATAAACATATTTTTTTCTTACATGAGAAGCTTGAATCTCATACCCATAATGCCCCTTAATGTTGAGACTTTGATGTTTAATGTTAATTCAGTGAGCAACTCAGAACTAAATTAAACTGTTCTGTTGTCGGTTAAATTCCTCTCTACCTGGCCACACATTATGTCCAGCCAGACCTCGGTCAGATTTTTCCATAAATCTACAGTCAACAATTTGGGAATAGCTTTTGATCCCTCTCTCACTTTTGAGCCACATATCAGCTTTTTCAGCCAAAACACACCCCTTTTAATCCTGCTAATGCTTTTATAACATCCAGAATCGACTACTGCAGAGCTCTTTTCTCTTCATCATCATCAACATCCTCAGCCCTTAAGATCTGACAAGTTTGATCATATAACACCTGTCCCGATGACTTTGCATTGGCTGCTAATACAAGTGAGGGCTGATTCCATAAACCCTCCTTCTGACCTACAAACAGAGCGGCTCCTTCCTACATTTCCAGTCTTATGACTCCATCACGTCCTCTCGATGCTGGGTATTTAACTGTTCCTCGATTGAACAAAAAATGTTTAGAGGTAGAGCCTTTGCCCATCGAGCTTCCACTGCATATTTGGGAGGCAGGCCCCCCAACTGATTTCTTCTTTGACAATTCTGTTCTGTTGCTGTATGAACTTCATTTTTAATTTCCTAGTTAAGGTAGCTTTATTTATATGGCACATTTCAAACACAGAGGCAATTCAAAGTGCTTTCCTAACCTCAATCCTATTGTTATATTAACATTATTACCTGCATGTTTGCATACTTTTACTTGATAAGTCTCACGCCTGATGTATTTTTTAAACTTGTGCAGAGACTCTTTAGGTGATGTGCACCTTAAATAAAGTCAAGCTGGAGAAAAAGAAGCTGTTTCTGTCATTCCAACAACTCTGACAGAGTGAGACGTCTTCTCTCCAGCTGATCGCGTTGCGTCAGTTTCAGGAGTTTCATTCTCCAGTTAAACTTAATCAATAATTTAAGATGATCAACCTCATAATTTTTAAAAACCAGGACCTTCAGCATTTGGATCAAGGAGCTCGTGAATCATAAAGCATGCCATATTAAGTATCTACAGCTGTTATACTTGCATATGTGTCAACACGTGTAAATATAAGGATCGGATCGGACTTGGGGTCTTGGGATACTTGTTCAGGACTTCTCTAACTTCCACCACAGGGTGAACTGTGTAAATGAAAGAAATGAAGAGACAGTGATGTTTCTCTGCCCTGCCTTACCGTTTGGCACACACAGTAGAACAGAACCTCTTGGACCTTTTGAAGACGTAGGCAAAGTCCACCCTGCCACACAGCTCACATGTCAACATGGGCTCCTGCTGGGCCTTTAACTCTGAGGGAACACACAATCAGCAGAGGCGCCATCACCAACAGCTGCCACAGAAAACACATCTCTGTCTAAGTAGGGAAGACATGACAAGTTCAACTGGAGACGTTGCCATGGATCATGTGCAGAATGCCTTGAGAGTCCGATTTCTATAAGAAGGATTTCAGCACACAGGTCAATGTGACAGCCTTCATTGTAATTATCATTATGCAACTCAATATGATGAACCAACCAGACACTGTGTGATACATGTGGAAGGGAAATGTCAGCTCCTCTCCTGCTCCACACTCTGAGAAAGAAATAATGAAGCTGTGCTGCCGGTCTGACAGATTTATATCTAACTGAACTTTACCTTTTGGTGAGAGGCCGTCCATCTTTGAGTCTGCCGTCTGTCTCCTTAGGCTCTCAATCGAGAAAGATGGATGTTCCACCTGCAAACAGAAAACATATACTTCACTACAGCAGCTGCTGCCGCTGCAAGACACTGACAATCACAGAACACTAGAAGAACACAATGTGCAAATATGCTCCAGCCGAGTACGGAAAATGGACAGATGGATAGTTATGATTTATTTTCACATTTGATACATGACAGTAGAGAATGAAACATGGATAAAAGGTGGTGGGGGTCAAAGACTTTGACAATGAATGTTTATACTTGCATAGGTGATTAAGAAATCCTAAGGTTCTGTTTGATTCTGTTTTGTTAGTACAAGTTTCCACCTCAGTAGTGTTTTCTGCCTTCTGACTTCAGGAACCAGGGTCTGAATTGAGTTCCTGGAGCCAAAACAGTCCCTGCTTTTTGGCACCAGAAACTGTCAGGATGGATCACTGGTGATCAATTTGTCAGACTATGTGATCAATGCTTTGGTGATCAGCTTGACGTGTGTTTAGAGTTTTAGTGTGGGACTTGGTGACAACTGAGCAGACTGATGATGGCTTTGGATGTAAGATGCATCACGTTGTTACACTTATAATTCAAACAGGTGATCAGAGTTTCTTTCCATCATATGACAGATCAATAATACTGATTAAATCCTGTATTGAAACAGTTTGTTATGAGTGACGTTTTGCCTGTTTACACTGCAGTTATCTCTAATATGAGTTTGTGCACTAATGTAACACATCTGACATGACAGATATCTAGTGTCTGGTATATTTTGAGGATCCTCAAAACTGCAATATATTCTACCCTTTTGTTTTTTTACTTTTCTGTGTGTGTGTGTGTGTGGGGGGGGGGGGGTGTGTGTGTCTGTGCTTTTAACCCATGCTGCCAGTTAATGTCTTGGGACACCGTTCATTCCTCAGTACTTGTAGATTAGCATTATCATTGCTACTAGCTGCTCGGGTCTTATTTCTATTTGTAATAACAGAACTGCACTCACCTTGGTACTAGCTTAGATCCGGTGACATCACTAACAACAGGGCAAGAAACATGAGCAGTCCGCCGATCAGATAGGTTGGAAACAAACCCCCAAAATATTAATAACGTTAAATCTTCAAGTCAATATGGCCAGTGTTGTTTTTGAGTTACCTGCCATTATGTGCAATCAACTACCAAGTCTCTGATTACTGTCCCTGTCATATAATGATCATATTCTGTGTCTGTGTATTTGTGACTTTACAGACAGACACATGCAGAGCTCCATTACTCACAGGGAAAGGCTCAGCACCCTCCTGGATAACGAAGCCTTCTATCAGATGGGTGAGGATGTGAGCCTTGACTAGGGCCTGGGCCGGTTTGCTCTCTCCACTGTGTTGGCTGCTGTCAGTGTTCCCGTTCCCAGAGGTCATGACTGGAGCACAGGCCGCCCCTCACCTGTCAACACAAGCAGCATGGCAAACTCAACAAGCGCTGACCACATAGACCAGGGACCTGCTGCTGCCCCCCCCCCAAATAGCTGCTGTTCAAATACACAAAGAATGCAAAGCTCAAATCATTCAAACATGGCAGTTTAATGGTGGCCCAATGTTTTGGCAAAAGTACACAGCGTTACTTTTAATCCTTAAAACTTTACATGACAGGTGTTATTTTGACTCCTTAAAAACCACTTTTGAATTTGGCATAGCTATAATCCACTAAAGAAGCTTTGTTTTATTATTACTTGTCTGCTTTTGTAATTTGCTAACTGTATTTCTTGAACCGTCTTCTTGCACTAGTTAAATATACAGGAGAATTCAGCTCTATAATGACTTTTAATGCGTGCCGATATAAAGAGTTTCTCACACTGTGTCACAATCCGTTTTGACTCGTATTTTAGGACTCGTCGTTTTGTTGCGATATGCAAGACAACCCTGAGTTGCCAGATTTCAGAATGCAGTCTGGCGTGACAATCTCCCCACACCGTTAGGCTAACGCGTGTGTACACTGTTGTTGTGGAAACCCACCGGCTTAATATCAGCATATTATTATTAAAGTAGAAACCACTGATTCAATACACATTATCCGGTAACGTTATGACTTAGCAAAATAGCTTTTGTTAAGTTGGCTGGCTTTAAAGAATTATAACTTATAGAGCGTCAATAAGCCAGTTAAATCCAAACTCGCTAAGGAAAAAGCATTTCCCAGTTTCCTTGTTTCTCTTTAAATTGTACAAATTAAACTAAAGTGGAGGTTATGGACACCAAGCCCAATCAATAACTCAGTTATCTGCTAATATCAATGTTGCGTAAACTTACAGCTAGCCTTGCATCAAATCAATTCAGCCCAGCGGTTACTGGGATTTACTAGTTGAATTGTGTGAATGAATAAAACTACACAACATTAAAAGCCAAGTTTCCTTGCCCCTTTTTAAAAACAGGAGTAGTTCAGAGTAGTTAGCTTACTTTTACAGTCCGAAACCACCTCTGAATTAGTTAGAAAAACAGGCGCTCCGCTCGGTAACAATGGTAGAGCGAAGAAAAGCTCTTTGTTCAACAGCTCCAAACAACGCTTTCATTTACTTACACTCCCTCCGCCACAACGGCGAGGAGCCGCTCCGCCGCCGGTAACACCAGCTAATATTCAACCGGCGGAACGAGCCCCGTTACACGAGCACACGCGAAGTTAGCGACCGATTCATATCCTCACTATGTTTCTACTTGTTCGAGCTGCAGACTGCACAATCCTCTCGGTGTGTACGCGTGTGCCTATAGACCAAGCTCGAGAGATTCACATCAAGGACTTCCGGCAATAACTTTCAAATTTAAAGCCCATACATATCTATACATATATTTATAAATATCTATGAATATTTGTTTCTTTCTTGCAGAATGTGTATTATAATCATACAGTAAATGGTATTTTGACCAAAAAAGGCCCACTTACTAGCTTTTCTCCTTTAAATCTCTACTTTTAGTGGTTGTCAGGACAACCGTGAGATGAAGTTGAAAGCTCTGGAATAAAAAGCTAATAAGTCGATCTTGATTTTTTTTGTGGTCAAACTACTGTTTCTATGTCAGAAATTAACTTTCAAGGCAAACTACACCATCTGTGGAGGACTGTAAGATGCAGCTGATTGCCCCGGGAAAAAGCTAGTAAGTGGACCTTGAGTTTACTTCCTAAATGTGCACCATAGGGAATCTTACACTGGTCCATGCAGCCAGGTCGTGCTCGTCCAGTTTCACGGATTTATTCTGAAGGCAAAGTGTTTTAGTTCTAGAATTATCATGAACGTTGGCCAGCTTTACAATATGTGTAGTAGTAGTAGTAGTAGTAGTAGTCGTCGTCGTCGTAGTAGTAGAAGTAGTGAATGAATGAATGCATGAATGAGTGAATATTTTATTTTTAACATTAACTAACAACAAACCAAACATCCCGATGATTCCACCACCATCTAACAGCATAATACATCAACAGCATCCAAACGTGTAGAAGCACAAACATGTTCCAGACATCAACATAACCCTCTCAGACATAACGCTCCAGGATATAACCCACAACCGAACAGATATACCGGCACTCAAACACAGCCCCATCACAATACACAATACACCAATCCAAACAAGACAAAACAAAGAAAGAAAGAAAACACACACACACACACACACACGCACACACAAACGCCAGCGTTTGAGGGCTTTATCTATAATTTTCTGTCATCAAAAGGGTATTAAAGCTCCATTCTCCATACCTATCAAATCCAAATCAATAACCTTTTTAAAACAATATTTGTCGTAAATTATGATATAAAGGGCAGTGTAAAATAAAATGTATTTTGTTCTCCACCTCGTTTAGCTCACAGTATTCACAGAGTCTTTCATCTTCACCTCTATATCCTCCAAATGTGAAAACATTTGTAATCTTTCTAAGATAAACAATAGGTTCTCAGTTTTGGGCTTTTGCCAGATTTCTTCTGGCCATGATTGTGTGCATTTAGCCTGGACTTAGTGTTTTAACTCCTTCACTTCCACATTTGGTTTTAGAAAATAATTTTCTTCAAATCCATGTTATTTGTGTAACTCAAATAATTCAGATACCCATTCGCCTCCAACAGACAAATCCCAGTAGAGTATTTTGCTAGCCACCCTGTTGGTTGGTAAACTGCCGGTCCCCCATCTTACTTCACGAGTCCTACCCCATGTCTCCATTAACTGCCAAACCAGGCACATATTTATGAAGTCCCCGAAATAATCGAATAGCCCAATTATGGACCCGTTCGTTTTTCTGAAATCTTTTGTGACCCCATATTCCTGACATGTAATCTAAAACAGGACATACACGTGTTTCATACAGTTTGGAATATGTAGAATAATCCATATCTCTCACCATTTTAGTAGTAGTAGGAGAAGTAGCTGATAAACACCATTAAATACTGTTCATTTCCACTTTAAGATGATACATTTTTACAAAAACCACCTGAGGTACCTACAGCTGTCAAATTTACACAATATGTTAATTTCAGATTAAACCCATTTTAAAATGTTTCACTGCATACATGATTTTGTGTTGCATATATTCACATTTTAAATGAAAATATAAATAAAAAATATTTTTCACTATATGTACAAAACACTATATTTTTTATGCATTTAAAAGATTGATGAACACGCCTCTGATACAGTGTCAACAAGTGGGAGTTAATAAATTAAATTAGATTAAATTGTACACTATAAGAATAATTAAAACCATTAGGAGCCTGTGTTTGAATCTATTGCATAAAGAAAAAAAGCTGCAGTCTAGCAGCACGATCGCTTCCTGCCTAGCGATTTCACTTTCAAAATAAAAGACAAGAACTTTGTAACAAACGTTGGCATCTTCACTGTAATGAGAGGGCTGAGAGTCTAAAAAAAACTATACGAGATATTCTGGGGAACCCTGTGTTGTTTAAAGGTTTTAAAATGGGTTTATTGTCTTCCCTACACAATGCAATGTCAACAAGTGGGAGTCAGTTAAAACATACGTTACTGATGCTGATCAATGTAGCCTACACTATCCCCTTAAAATCAAATAAACATATTATCATTTTAAATGGTTAACATTAAAACGTTTATGTTGCCTATATCCATTCAATATTTATTTATTGCACTATTTGCATTGTATTATTTTCAACTCAGAAACACTTGACTTGTATATAGACATTTTATTTATATTGTTGGTTTATATATATATATATTCCTCCTATGTGTGGAAACATACTTGGCCAATTAAGCTGATTCTGATTCTTTATTTTGAAGTAGGCCTATGCAAGCGGAAGTTGAGAAGACGCTGCTGCTGACTTGGTGCTTCCAGTAACGGGGAATCTGTTCAGTACGGTCCCCCCTCTGCAGTGACTCCGTCCTGTGAGGCCAACTCTGAGGTAGTGAACTAACTGCAGCGCGAGTCTCATGTCATCGCTTGTCTTGATGAAAAAAGAGTGTTTCGCACCTGGGACCTTGTCCTCGGCTTCTCTCAAAAGAAGATTCATAGAGAATAGGAGGGTCGCTCCGGGGGCGCAGCATGATGCGGACAGCGACTGTCAGCTGTGCAGGTGAGACACACGAAACTCTCCCATGAAGTTTGAATTCACTGGAACAAACCTGCTGATCCAGCTGCTGGCTGAGCTTTGATCGGTCTCAGTAAGTAACTTTAGATGGTTCACACAGACACCGTCCTCAGGTCAGGATCTCGACCTGCTGACACCGTCCTCAGGTCCAATCAGGATCTGCTTAGGTACACTGCGTCCTCCTCAGGTCCGGATCAGTATCTGCTCACACACACAGTCCTCAGGTCCGGATCAGGACCTGTTCACACTGACATGGCTTTCAAATTCAGGAGACTGTCTCAATTAGGCTATATATGTGGAGATTGTCTTTTAAGGATTTTAAAAGCTAAAAAAATAATTTCTTGTCTTAACTGTGTTTATTTTATCGATAAGTGGCGAAAGGGTCAAGTAAGTAGAAAGTAATTTAAACGCATAATGATGAATAATGGGAATTCATGTATCAGTCAATTTATCTCTTTCTTCTCTGACATTATTTTGAAACTTTCCAAAACCAACAATGCGTCAAATATTCCCACTGCCTGCAGAAGTGTGCCAGGTGTGAAGGTGAGAAGGTACAGTTTGAAGCTCACTGAACCCTAAAGCCTCCTTCAGTAATTCACCAGTTGTATTCCTGTTTTTCCAGGTGTTCCATATTTTCCCTGTCTGGCAGTAGTCGCACTGTTCGCCGGATTCTGACAGCCTGCATACTCTCCTTCCTGGCCCTGCTTGGCTCTGTATCCATTGACCTCAGCTCCAACTTTGACTTGCTGCACACTACGGAGGCGGCTTACGACGAGCTGACTTCATGCAGGACGATAGCTATCCTGCAACTCATCAGTAAGCTTCAGAAGATGAGACGTTTATTTACCAAAGACATAGGCAATGAGACATTGGAGGCAAGTTTTTCAGAGGTTGTGTTTCCTGTGTTTGGTCATCTCTCTGGCGAAATGGCGGGTCACACTAACAGCCATGGGCTCCCTTGCAGTATTGAGTTGGCTGGATTTTGCCAGGAGATGAGGAGGAGTGTTCAAGAATTTCTAAATGCTTCATTGGATACAAACAGCACAAGTGAAAATGGTCCTTCTGCTTATTCCCTGGTCATCGGAAGACTTCTTGACATCTGGGGTACAGTCGAAGATACTTTAGTCCAAGTCAAACAGAATGCTAACTGGAGAGATGTGCTGTCTGCAAGACTTCTGGTCACATTCATAGAGCTCAACCACCAGTTGTTAGACTTCCCCCACATGGCAACTCACAGTGACTTCCAGTACAAGTGGACTTATGTACTAAGCTACCTCGGCTTTGCCAGGGTTATGACGGAACGACTGAATGACTGCTGGTTAGAGAACATAGACCTCAAGTTAAACTCAAGCCAGCATGTAAAACATTCTTGGATTTTTGACACAAGTCTGTGGCAGATCTCTGGAGCAGGAACAGAGCTTCTGTCTGGGTCTCACACTGGAGTTCAGGGTCTGACAAACACTCAGCAGTGCTTGTTTGATCATGCGGTGCCGGCTCTCAGGTTGGCGTCTCGATCCGTGTCTTCGGGCCTCAGTATGAGAGTCTGCCTGCTGGTCATAGCCTGCCTCATCTACCCGGTGGCGATGTTCTCTTTCAAGCAGATGACCGAGTGGATACAGAACTACGCCCAGAGCTTAAAGGAGAAGACGGAGGACCTGAAGCGCCAGAGGCAGCTGGCTGAGGATCTGCTGCACCAAATGCTGCCCAAGTCAGTCGCCAAGCAGCTCCGCCAGCAAAAACATGTCAAGGCAGAGAGCTATGAAAAGGTTGGGCAGTGAATCAACTCAATTTTTCAGGCAACAGATATACTTTGAATCAATCCTACAGCAACCAATCACATTGTTTGTCAGTACAGACCAGCAGACAGACAACAGATGATGCATCAGATTATTACATTCAGATCTAAAGCAGAACATTTAGTTCAGAAATGATAAATGATTGTAGCTGAGTCACAGGAATAACACACCAAGACACACCTGATCAATTTCATTTAAACTTTAGAAAAGCATTCATTATTATGTAAATTCACCAGCTGTTACTCTTTTTAAAACATTTAAATGACATTACATTTGGTCTTGGACTTGACTTGGAACTTGTTAGTCTTGACTTGTGACTTGACTTGAGAGTTGTCGGTCTGAACTTGGGACTTGTTGGTCTTGACTTGTGACTTGACTTGGGAATTGTTGGTCTGGACCTGGGACTTGGAAAACTCTATCCCCCGGCTCCTTCTTTCCACAATCTTTCTTTTCTTGAATAACAAGGAGCTGGAAACCAAAGGGTGTTAAAGTGTTAATGGAACTATTATTGTGTTAAAGTATAAAGAGACTGATAATATAAGTATTTATTACGTATATTTGACTTTTTAATGTCCATGAGGGAAACTCATCTTGCAACAAGGCACAATAAAACCAACTGCAACACATACTGTGTGCAAACCTTAAAGGCAAATGGTAGAAACAGACAGTTGAAGACACATAAGACAATAACCTTTCCCCTTCACGCTCCTCCCCATTCACTTTTAACATGTAACCGAACTAATTCAGACCATATAATGTTGTGAGGGTTGTGGGGTGCAGCTGCGAGGAGGCTACCTCTGCAAGGTCTGCAAACGCAATGAATATTTGTGTTTGCTGCCTTTGTTGCTATTGTTGGCGTAATTACCTATAATTGCTCTGTTCCATATTCATCAGGAGATAAAACAAGTTATATTTGTGAAAATTGCGACTGGCTTATTGAAGAGGTTTGAAGCAGCTGTACCAAAAGCACTCTGCACGGGGAGGGGAGGGGGTATTACTGAATAGGACCACAGGCTAATTTTTATACTCATTTGTAGCTCTTGAGTGTTCTGGAAAGAATACGTAAGACCCACCGATTCTTCTTTTTGTTCTAAACTAACCAGAAAAGTAAAGCTCTGAGCCCTGACGGATGCGGTCCAGTAAAGAGCACTGATGCTGCTCATCTAGAGCAGCATATGTGACACCTGTTACCAATGAAGATGGTGTATTTCTGTTTTTTAGCCTGCTGTCATTGATATAAATGGGTGGACAAAATAATAGAAACACCTGAACATTATAACCCTCATGAAGGGAGGATTTATTGTAGGATAGTTGTATTAGACTGTGTTAGTTTTAGCCAGGTGTCCCTACTAAACTGGACACTGAGTGTATGTTTGCCCAGTTTTGTCCAGTACAATTAATAATGCAAACTGGTGGAGTCACTTCTCTCCATTTTGTTCCAGGTGACCATTTTTTTCTCAGACATTGTGGGCTTCACTTCTATCTCTGCGTCCTGTACTCCTCTGCAAGTGGTGGAGATGCTCAACAACCTCTACATGTGCTTTGACACACGCATTGACTCCTACAATGTCTACAAGGTATCAATGAAATGTCAGCACACACACACACACACAAAGAAAATTCACAAAGTTTTACTGTGACAGTCGGCCCTTCTTTTCTTTAAAATTTTGTGAAAAATATCCTCATCTGCTTTCCTCCTGAGAGTGTCCTGTCCACCTCACTGTGACCACAAGACTTCAGGAAGCAGTTGTTCAAGAAATAGTTCCAACATGTAATTCCCTGAGCTTTAGAGATGTTGGTAGGTCTGTTTTTGAACTTTAGACAGAGCTAGGCTAGCTGTTTCCCTCTGTTTCCAGTCTTTATGCTAAGCTAGGCTAACCACGTCCTGTATCCAGCTCACTCAATTAAACAATTTTATTAACTCACACAATAAGTTCGAAATGTTTCAATCAGGTTTTCGGGCAAATCATAGCACTGAAACGGCCCTAGTAAAAGTAGTCAATGACATCAGGATACATCTAGATGACAATAAACCTTCGGTGTTGGTACTACTTGATCTGAGTGCTGCTTTTGATACAGTTGATCACAAAATTCTTTTAAAATAGACTGAGGAATCACATTGGACTGTCAGGTACTGTTTTTAACTGGTTCTCCTCTTATCTTTCTGGCAGAGAGTTCTTTGTTGTAATTAATGATAACTTCTCCAAAACCTCCAAAATAACCTGTGGGGTTCCCCAAGGATCAATTTTAGGGCCACTTCTTTTTAATCTATATATGTTACCCCTCGGTGATGTCATCAGGAGACACGGCATCTCTTTCCATAGTTATGCTGATGACACAGGGCCAATTGATTCCCTTTTTAAATATATTTTAGATATTAATGTCTGGATGTCACAAAACTTTTTTACAGCTCAACTCAATTTTAGTCGTAGGTTCTAAAGCTCAGAGACAGAAACTGGTCGCAAAATTAAATTCCCTTGGACTTACCCCAAGCCAACAAGCAAGAAACCTTGGTGTGGTCTTTGACTCAGATCTAAACTTTATGGCTCACATGGGGTATGTGACCAAATCTTCTTTTTATCACCTTAAAAATATTGCTAAAGTGCGAACATTTCTCTCTAAGTGACAAAGAGTGACTAATGCACGCTTTTATATCGAGCAGGCTGGACTACTGTAATGCTCTCCTATCTGGTCTACCCAAAAAAGGTATAAATCAGCTGCAGCTGATTCAGAACTCTGTGGCCCGAGTGCTGACCAGGACCAGAAGGAGAGAACACATTACGCCTGTTTTAAAGTCCTTACATTTGCTGCCTGTCAGTTTCCGTATTGATTTTAAAATTATTTTAATTGTTTTTAAAGCACTTCATGGTCTTGCACTGGCATATATATTTCACATGTTTAAGTGTATGAACCAGTACGGCCCCTCAGGTCCTCTGGCACGAGTCTGCTAGTTGTTCCAAAATGCAGGACAAAAACCTTTGGTGAGGCAGGTTTTAGCATTTATACTCCGAGCCGCTGGAACAGTCTGCCTGAGGATCTCAGGGCAGCTGGAAGTGTGGAAATTTTTAAACGGAAACTTAAAACCTACCTCTTCAGCCTGGCTTTTGATTAAGAATGTTTTATAGACATTACTTACTTTATTTTACTCAACTGCTTTTACGTATTTATGTGGTGAAATCCTATTCCATTTTATTTTCTGTTATTTATTATTAATTAATTTTTATTTTTATTAGTTATCTTACTCATTTTATTTATTTATTTATTTTGTATTATTTTATTTTTTTTGTCTTTTAAATCTATTTTATCTAGTTTTTAGTCTAGTTTTTATGTTTGTTTGTTTTTATTATAACTTTTAAATCTATTTTATTACTTTTTCATCACTGTTATTTTTCTTGCGTGCATTGGTCTCAAATTCCTAAAATAGTTTTTTTCTGTTTGTTGTTGCTGTTGTTTTTATGGTCTACACTTGTTCTGTCTTATTATCTGTGAAGCACTTTGAACTGCACTTACCTGTATGAAAGGTGCTATACAAATAAAGTTTGATTGATTGATTGATTGTAGTGAACACACAGACATGAGACTGAGATCCATCTGAACATCTGACTCTCAGAAAGAAAGAGAAGAAGCAAATCTCCTAAATGTTGAACTATTACTCTGACATTAGCACTCACTCAGAAGGTCGAAGGGTGGGAGTGGTTTAGATCTGTCTAAATGTAACACAGATTGATTCTTGGGCTGTGGACAAATGATGAGTAGTATATAGTAGTTGGTTAGCACACACACATGCTTTATTGAAGTGTGTATACTGTGCAGCTCAGTTCCCATTTAAACTGTGTTTCAGTTGTTGTGTGTATGCCTGTAGTCCCCACCTCACTACAAAACCTACAGAAGCTGCAGCAGAGAACGAGCATGTGGTACCGGCCTCAGACTGCTAATTAGTCTGATAAGCTGCAGCTGAGCCTCCCTGGTTCACCTGCAGACAGCGCTGAAACCACACCTCTCTGCCACAGAAGTATATGCAGCACATATTAACATAAATGACAGTTTGTTACATGTGTTAAATGTTTTGTGCAGCCTGAAATGTATTTGCAGAGGGCAAAAATTAGGGAGCTTGTTGAGGTTGATAAACAGGCAGTGAGCTCTGCCTAAGAAGACGACTATATGGGAAAAACGTCCCCTAGGCAAACAAGTGGTGTTGTACATGCTGGCTTACCAGGACACTTCAACACACCATAGCCATCATTAATGTTATTCATTTGTTCTTTCTCAGCCATTTAAGCACCACTAAATGAATGAGAATGAACAAATTAATTACTAAAGGTATTGTATCTGGTAGTAGGAATGTTGCACTCAGTTTACAGATGGATATCAGTTGAGCAGATCACTAAATTACTGGGTGTTGTGTGTTAGATAATCTACTGTCTTGATCTGATCAGATTGATCACATTGTTTCCATGATGGCAAATGTTCTACATATGTTCCATCTTCTGTTATGATTGACATCAGTCAGTCACAGTGCACAGTCACTGCACCTGCTTGTTGTTCATCAAGAAATAGATCCAGCACGTAACTAATCTCACCACAAACTGCTGTTTTTAACTTTCTGTTATATGGATACAGCATGTTGATCAGTGAGTTTTAGAGGTGTATTTTTAGGCTAGCTGTTTCCCTCTGCTTCCTGACTCGTCTTCTACTATATGATATATCTGGACAAACGTACCACTTGCTGTTTTTTGTTCTTTCCAATTTTCAAACTGTAAAAACATGAAACATGGAAAAACACCAAATTCTGATAGTTATTGTCAGCGTCATTCCCTGATTGGTCCATGTATCTTCCTGGGATGATTCAGTTGTCAGTGTTTGGTTAAGATCTTGAGTTTTATTTGAGCAAACTTTTATCAAACTACCAAACCAGGTGGAGACGATCGGGGATGCATACATGGTGGTGAGCGGTCTGCCTGAGAGGAACGGGGACAGACATGCGGACGAGATCGCCAAGATGGCACTGGATCTGGTAGCAGCCGTCAGACAGGTCTCCATCCCTCACATGCCCAACCACAGGCTACAGCTCCGAGCAGGCATCCACACAGGTGAGACGAGCAGGTCAGGTCTGTACTGTCAACACAAAATGATCACCTGTGCAGGGATTGAAAGGGTATTGATCAGTACAGTGACTTAGTGACATCTTGGTCAGGTGCCAATACTTTGCACCAGGGCAAGAAACCTTGAAAACTACGGGCCACATGAGAGGATGATTCTCAGTAATTGTGACCCCTTGACCTTTCCTCTAGCACCACCCTCAGGTCAAATATTCCACTTGGCCAACAGTTGCTCTACGACAACTTATCCAGAAAACTAATCACTGGATTTCCATAATATTTGTGATGGATATTCATTCATCACAAATATTTGAGCTTTAATCTTGTTCCACTGCAGAACAAAATATCAAAATTTGCTCATAACATAATCACATAATCCTATTTTAATCACGCAACAACAAGTGCAGAGTGGGAGGTCTTGGTCTCATAGACAGTGTGGGAGTCTACACCTGTTATTTTAGTTTATGTATGTGCAGTAGCACAAAGTGTTAAAGGGCTGGCTGAAGGTGAATATAGATCAGAGGGTTAGGTGATTAAGAAATACACTCCCAACCAATCACATCATGGGAAGCATGACGACAGCAGTTCAACAAATGGAAAGACACTTCTTCAGGAAATCATGTTGTCTGGATATTTATGAAAGCATCAATCCAACATTATTGAAGTCAAGATTCTACTGTACTGTTGTAAATGGTCACATCATATCTTAAAATAATGCATTTCAAGAATAAAACATGAAACACTGATTTAATGAAGGTAAACAATGGATGGTCGTGTATAATGGCACTCAATACAATGTACACTCAGTACTGTGCCTGACCGCAGTGCTTGCCAACACAGGGACATTGGAGCGCTGCTTGGTCATTGCATGCATGAAAAGATGGCCCATTGTCATAAAATTTACTGAGCACGTTCATGCTCTCAAGAGCCTGAGCCTCTTGATTTTTGTGACCACCCTTGGGACAAAATTGATAGAACTTTGGTGATCCTCTGCCTTTTCATCTAGTCAACATTTAAATGTGTCCAATACTTTTGTTTATGACCACATAACTGCAGATCTAATGACATTCCCATCAGCCTCAGCTGTACTTTTTGTTTACTGCTAATTAGCTAATGTTAGCATGCTAACACGCTAAACTAAGATGGCAACAAAGATAAACATTACCCTAAACGCTGCACATCAGCATGTTAGTTTTGTCATTGTGAGCACGTTAGCATGCTATTGTTAGCATTTAGCACCGCTGTGCCTACATACCATGGATGTATAAAGAGAACTGGGTTCATTCCTATGAAAGCTGCTCAGTGGCGCATGAAGTCAAAAAGTTCCACTTCCAGGGTATAAAATTACCTGGATCTTCCACATAGCTTCCGCGTTGTGCAGCCCATAGAGCAAGCACCCTAACTTTTCTTTTACCCCTCCTCTCAACCGCTCCGTCTCAGGCTCACTCACATGAATGGCAGTGACTCTATAACTGCATTTGGCTATTTATGCATTTTTACAACTTTTAGGACATAATGATTTAAATAAGGGTTATTTAAGTGTTCGTACTGGCTACTGGTTGTACCAAAAAAAAATAAAACATTTTTTAATTATCCGCTGATTTACAGATGTCTCTTTCACAATGTAAGTCTATGGCAAAAAGTCTCTTGGGGCCTGTGTGCATCACACAATAGTCAGTATGTAGTTCTTTTTCTCCAGCCCTGTTGCATTGTGGGATGTATTGAACTTCTTGCAGCAGACTGACGCACAGCTGTTTTTCTCCTCGCTTTAAAGGTCCATGTGTGGCGGGAATCGTGGGCTACAAGATGCCAAGATACTGTCTGTTTGGAGATACGGTCAATACGGCATCTAGAATGGAGTCCACCAGCCTGCGTATGTGCACACAATACACACACACACACACACACACACACACACACACACACATCTGTGTGCATGCATTGCTACACACCTCACACAGACACAAGGATAGTGGAAACTAGATGTTTAAGCCTGTATTTGTAGGATTTGAAATGTCAGATTCTGGCGTCTTCCAGTGGTTTTATCCAAAAAAGACACTGGGGCAGACAGAAGAGCATTTCTACAAGTTAAACACAGATACATTTGTTAAATAAGTTAAATTTGAATTTGAATTTGGAAAACAGGGATATGCTGAGATCCATGCTTAGCTTGACTTTGGCCAAACCTCAGTTGTGTTTTACAGCGTTTCTTATTGTTTGTGTGTCAGCTCAGAGAATCCACACCAGTTCAGAAACCTACTTGGCTCTGATCAAAGACAACGCCTACGAGCTGCAGCTTCGTGGAGAGATTGAGGTTAAGGTAAAAGATCCCAGACACGCTGTGAAATTAAACCTTAGCTTTGTTGTTACATCTAGGAAGCCATTTATTTTTGTAACGTCATTTTTAAAGTTTGATGGTTGGGCTAAAACTCACCTTGTACTGTGAATGTAAAATCACTTCATCATGTTCAGTCAAAACCAAGTTCACAAATCCATACACATATATATTTTCACACAGTCTAAGTACTGTTAGGTTTTATTTTGTCAGGTTTTATTTTGCCAGGTATTGAAAACAATATGTTTTGGATGGTGGCAGAATTCAGCATATAAAACCCAGACTTTCTGCTGGCCTACCTACAGTGCTGTTGGTAGTTATTGTAATTTGGGTGAACAGACCCTTTAAGTTGGATTTCTCAGTAACAGTAACCTCTGGTAGTCACTGTTCCGTTCTCATGTCGTTCTTTCTGCTGCCAGGGTAAAGGCAAAATGAACACATACTGGCTGATTGGCCATAAGAACTACAGTGTGCAGAATGACAGTCTGGTTTGCCACTGGAATCCCAACAAGGCCAAAAAGAAGAAGATGGTGGCGGGCAGTGAGGTCTCTGTGGGCAATGTGAGTTGAAGTGGTTCAGTTTTGCAGATGTTTGTCATTAGAGGAGCCTGTCAGAACGTTTGTCCCTGTCCTGCAGCTGCTGCCCTCCATCTTTGCTTTGTGCACTTCAAATAACCCACCGTTGCCTGTTTTATTCTCTACTTGTACAAATCGATTTTTGTTTTAACTCCCTTTATTCTTCCTCACATTGCATATTTAAGTTTTTTCTTTCTGCATGTCGATCATTTTCTGTGAATACTTTGCTCCACTTGAGATATCCATATAATTACGTTAATTTACATGTGCATGTAATTCTGTTAATTCATCGATATGTTTTGTGTTCAGAACTTATAGGAATTATTCCCGTATGTTTAATTAGTTATTATGCTGTGTTCATGTCACGTGGGAGTTACTGTAATTACCGGTTTCTGACTTGTAGATTGTGTTCACATCAAGTTGTAATGATCACTGGGAAACAAATATGGCTGCTTCAGCCAATTAATTACAAGTTCAGTGGACATCGTGCTATATCGTCAATGCACAGTGTCACAAAACCAACTGCACAATCATACAACTGTCTTAAGTTGTCCAAGCAGTGAACGTCTTTCCCATCGCTACATGGCATAAATATTCCTGCAGTTTCACTAAGCTCCAACCCACAAAATTCACATGGGCTGTTTCTATACCACATGACCATTCTGTCATCGAAAGTGAACTTGCACAAGTTTATATCCCAACACTGGGTTTAAAGTTGGAAAGTGGGCATCTTAATGCCACCAAACCATTTCCCTTCAGTTTCATTTTCCTCCATTTATTTCTGCCGTTTACCTACAGTATAGCCTTTAGGGTAGCCCCGATCCTGATCCTGATCCCTGATTGCCAGCTCCTGGAACATGGACATTTTAGTTTCTTAGTAGGCGTAACATTTGTTTTAAGAAGAATGTTGAAAACAGGCACTCACCAGATGGTAGGAAATCTTCTTATTGACTTAGAATATGTGTTAAGATCTATGTCAAAGTAGGGATGTACTGATCCAGCTTTTTCTCTTCTGATACCTCAAGTCAAGTTACCTGCTGTTAAGGTAACATGAGGACAGGCATTGCTCTGGCACTAGCAACTGAATAAATGTAACTGATAGCTGAAACATTGTATTTTAAAATGACAAAATAACAATTTAATCAGATCGGTCATGTTATGGCTGATACATAATCCACTTAATAAGGTCAGTGTCAGCGCCAAGCTGAGTAACAAAAGATATAGAAAGTAAGACTTATTTTGTGCATGTTTTTTGCTCTGAGTACTTTGCACTCTACTCACTCACTCACTCTACTCACATATTTTGTCCCCACACCTTATAAATTGATAAGAAATTGTGTCTTATCTGGTGAGTTCATAATCTCAACATTCTTCCGTTAACATATTTTACACACACACATTTATGCAATGTCCAAATCTCAGGAGATGGAAATGGATTAGGAGCTCAGCTTGTTAGCCTGCAGTGGTTAAGATGCTGAATGCCATCTATATAATATAATAATTAATAATAATATATATAATAATTAATAACTGTGGTTAGATGTGGTTGGCTGGTTCCACCCAGTCGCAATGCCTCTACAGAAGTTTGCCTTCAATCTTTGTGTTTCTGATAGAAAATGAATTGAATGTTATCTATATGTGTCATGAATTCACCTTACATACATACCTCTGTGCCAGTCATCAGTGACAGTGCAGAGCCTCAGTGAGCACGCCACCACCCCCGTCTCCCTTCCCTCCTCAGTGTTGAACCAAACCCCACCGTGGCCTCCGACAGACAAGACTGGCCTGAGCGTAGCAGCTCAGGTGGAGCCCTACAGCGGCAGCCACGGTACCCTGGGCTCCATGATTGGGGGGCTGCAGGGGGGAGATGAGAGCCCTCTGCCCATTCAGCGTAGGAGCAGCAGTGGGCACAAACCTGACCTGCTGCCTGGCTCCAACCACCACATGTAACCAGCTCAGGACTTCAGTTACCATGGCAACATCAATCAACCTACCTGTAAGAGAATGACAGTGATTAGTTTGTAGTAGATAGTGCAATAACTGCTGAATAATGTAATCACTAGTTTAACTCAAACACTTATTTGCTTTCTGAATTGTGAAACATTTGAGTTGGAAAAACTTTATTAAATAGTTTGTTTTCAAAATTAAAGAGTCAGCTGATCTTACAGGTGTTTTTGTCTGTGTATGTTTGTATATTTTGAAGTATATATTGTACGTCTATTTGTATGTAGTCTGTTTCCTTTTAGAAGCTGTGAAGCACTGTGTATTAAATGTCAAGTATAAATAAATTTACTTCATTTTGTTCCTTATTTGATAAAATTGTGACAGAGAGAAAGTGTGCATTGACTTCTTTTAGTCTGCATTTACAGTCATAATTATAGCAACCTTCTGTTAAATGAAAGTTATTTAGCTTTTTGTTTAAAATCAAATATGAATGAAATAAAGAATAAACATGACTCTTTTTTGCTGTTTAGGTTATTTATTATAGTCCTCACTATAGTCACTGTATTGGCATAAAGGGAGGAGGAGGATTTGAGGTGTGATTTCCATATAATCTGCATAACGATTCAATATGAAGAATCTTCTAAAATATCTCAATGATGTCATTGAAGTAAAGTCATACAGAAAGAAATTGGAATGCAAAAAACATAAAACAAGATAAAATAATAAGAGTCTGGGAAACTGTTATTTTCATTCTTTATTCCAAGTTTTAATAGATTGTATAAGTGCAAAGAGTGTTTATTAGAGCATTGATTCTTTGTTCCAAGTTTTGGTTATTTTTGATTCCAGTATTTCATTTCTCAATAGAACTTTTCTTCTGTGCCAAAACAACTTTTTGTAAGCCAAAAGTTCAGTTTGGTAGAAGTGAAGTTTTCAGTGCCAGAATCCATTCGTTAAAGACTAAATTTAAGGAACTGTATGTTATGAGTGCTTGTGCGGCTGTCCAGTTGATGGTGAGTGCTCGCTCGGTTTCCTGTATGAATAGTTAATACAAACCACGTGGTGTGAAAGCAGACTGCAGCTTCTTTTGTTCAAATCAATCAAACCGGAGACGGACAGAGAGCTGCTGAATCAGGAAATCACCGGTACATTTATTTATTCTTCGCTTTATCAGATTACAAACAACAGGTTTTCGACATCACAGAGGTTGGCCGTACGCTAAACTTAAAACGTGTCCAAGTAGGAAAATGTTTGAAAAAGTTTTTGTTGTAGCATCCGTTCATGTAACGTTAGTGTCTTTATTTAGAGTCGATGTTAGCTTGCAGTAGCGAGGTATCGTTAGCTTAATGAACCCTAGCAGTCAGCTAATTTAAACATTTTACACACGATTATTTCAGTCTGGGTTTTAGAGAATTTGCTGTTTTGTATAACATACAAACTTTGCCTATATCGTTTGTATAGCGGCTAACTATATAACTTCACATGATGTGCGTTAGCATGTCAGCTAGCTTGCTACCCAACCATTATGTGAACAAAGAACGACAGGAGTTAGCTGCTTAGGCTAATGAAGCTAGCAGCTAGCTACCAGACGGACCCCGGTACATTGTTTAGTTTGCTGTTGGTTTTTGATTTATTGCGATATCTGACCATTGATTAGAAAGCCATTAATTAAGGTAATTTGAGAAAATTGGCCAGTTTTTTATTTTTGTTTTAATAGCTGATACTTGACAATAGAGACCTGGGCTAATTAAAATAACTTATTTTAACGTTAACCGGTTTAAAGACACATTCAGTGCTTTAACGTTAGCCGGTTTAAGTGTGTGTGTGTGTGTTTACAGGCAAGTCTGGATTTTCAGTTGTAAAGTTTATGTAACGAAAAGCAGAAGTGTGACAGTTATTGCTTTAGCTAATAATGCCCCCTCTTCCACAACCTGCTCACGAGTTGTAATAGTAGGTGTCTGCTTTATTTGATATGTATTTTATCTAACTTTCTTTTCATGTGGAGCATCTTCATTGATTTGTTTCATTGTCTAATTGTGTTGTGCTGTTGGATCATTCTGTTATTCATACTTTGTAGACATGTAGTCCCACTTAAACTATTCTCTAATGATGTTTTTCTTACTATATTTGACTCACGAGTTGTCTTTGCTGTGATCCAGTATCTCCCTAGATCATTCCCTTGTCATTGTTTCTTTGGAGATTTGAGCTCTTAACTACACATAATAGTTGCAGTCTGTATAAACTGATCACTCTCTCTTTCCCACACAAACAGCCTCTGATTGAAAAATGCCACGTAAGAAGGTGACAGATGTTTCAGGGAATGGGGGCTTGAAGAAGAAGAGAGCCAGTGGCAAAAGGAAAGAGAGGGACTTCAGCAGCGACGATGAGTTTGACTTTGAGCAGGAGAACAACAAGAAACCGGGCAAGCCCGTGAAGTCTGGTCTGCAGCCTGTCACTGTGGCAGACGACGTCAAAGAGAAAATAGTGAGTTTGATGCACCATCTGAACTAATTGGCTATTTTAAGAAAACTGCAAGAATTGTGTTTAATTTATGTCTCTTTGTTTTGTATTGTTTCTGTTCTATGTTTGGCCATTCCTGCCACGAAAATATGTTGATGACAAACATTAAATTCTTACAAGTCGAAGTCAGAACATTTTTTCATATTTATCATATTTAGTATCTCATGTAACAATGACTTCCAGCCAGCGAGGCAGCGGTTTACTCTTTTATCTGCCCATGTGTTTGTGGGGTAGTATTGTTTTCCCTTCATGTGGGACAGCCTGACCCAAGGCACAGAATTTACTTTTATTCAACATCTTTTATCTGCTTTCTGACAAAAGGGAATATTCTCAGTGTCTTTGTGTCACCATGTCTGAAGGGATGGATTCTTTTATATATGATTGCAGAAAGATGGTTACTTTTGGTATATTGATGAAAAATCCTTTTTTTAATCAGGAATTGACTTAAAGTTCAGGGGGAAAAAATAAATGTGCATGTTTTCAAACTTGGTCATCAAGATGACGAAAGTGTTATTTCCCAAATGTCACAATGTTCCTTTAGCATTCCAGATCCAGCTGCAGTTGTTGAAATAATTTAGATTTTTTTTTTATGTCACTGACCTCACTGTGTCCTTTCTTCAGAAACTTGAGTGCCCGAAGGTCAAAGGTCAACTGCTTATCTTTGGAGCAACCAACTGGGATTTGATTGGAAGAAAGGAGGTGCCCAAACAACAAGGTAGAATATTTTATATGATTAATAGCTGAGTCAGATTAATAAAAATGATTAAAAGTCAGAACGTATTGCCATTATCAATTCTAAATGCAAGAGAAGACAGTCAGCAGGCATTGGCATGGATTGGACAGAGCCAGCTAGCTGTTTCCCCCTGCTTCCAGTCTTTATGCTAAGCTAGGCTAACCATGTCCTGACTCCAGTAGTTGTATGATCTCAATCTTAATGTGGTCCTCACTACGCTGTGAGAATATTGGCCTCCTGTATTGATATTTTTGGTAATGCCTGTATTGAGTTATAGGACCAAATGTGATTTGACGTTTGGGTTCTCCATCTGTGTGTCACTGTGGTGTACAGATGAGATGTTCAGCCAGACACAGTCAATAAAGGATTGATCGGGTTTCCCCGTGTGCCCATACGTCAGGTGTACATGTCTCTTTGTTTAGGATGCACAGGCCACATATGCGTTAAAGCCAGTGAGATCCCATTAATTGATTGTGACAGTAATGTCTATTCATATGTATGCATGTTCTGTGCTGCCCCCAACCCCCCACCTCGATGCCTGGGGCAGGCTTTGCACCGCCTTGTTCCAACCTTGCCTCACTATCTGGTACACACTGATAAATTTGCTTTGTTGAGACTGGATTGGGGGGGGGTCAGCAGCTGCATAGACAAAAATGATGTGTAGACGGGCGAGATGCTGCACCAGAGTCCCAAACACACATTCAAATATCCTCTTTTGGATATATAAAGGGGTAGTTTGGTATTTTTAGCAGCAGTTTGTCTTGAAGTGAATGGAGACTGAATATATCTTTCTTGTGAACTTCCTTTTATCTGTGAGGAGCTTAGTTTAAGTAACAGATTTAACAATGACACACTCCGAGTGCTGATTACTAAAAGTTTTTTGATACCTTTTTAGAAGTATAAACATGCTTTTCTATTAAACCACGATAAGGCTGGTGTCCCATGTGCAGAGCCAAACCAACAACATGTTAGTCCATCTCTCAATACTGTGACTTCCTGTCTGTGGCTCTCAGCCCCAAGCCCATTGGTTCCTGCTGAAGATGTAAATCTTTAAAAACACCTCACAACATAGTTTCATGTTTAATAAAGGCTCAGTATTTTCCTCAAATTAGATTATTATATTGTAATCATATTTATATTGTAGTTCTGGAGACCATATCATCAAAAATATTATCACATGATATTTTGCAAGATCGTGATATTATTTTGCCCCTAATTAACATCAATTCAGGTTAAAGAATAATTGAATATGATCAATTTTTGTGTGTCAGATGTACGTTAGTGGTAATTATGAAGCTGTGGTTTGTTTTTATAAGGTGTTCATGTTATTCTCTGTGGTCAGGTGTATAAAATGGATATCATCGGGTTTTGATGTGTGTGTTTCCAGCTGCTTTCCGTAACCTGGGCCAGAATCTGTGGGGTCCTCACCGCTACGGCTGTCTGAATGATGTCCAGGTGAGCTGTGTGGTGGCTGGGCCCTGTGCTGCACACAGTCTCCTCATGACCACCGAGGGCAAGCTGTGGAGCTGGGGTGAGTAACATGCTGCATTCAGGGACAGATGATTTTCCTGCTAAACATATTGTGTAACAACCAAAAAAAAACCCAAACAGGTTTATGGGTTTACACCTGGCTTATTGACTGTAAGGAAGTGGATTTGTGTGCAGGTTTGAGTTTCTCCGTCATTGAGCTCTTGGTTTGTGGCTTCCTCAGGTCGTAATGACAAAGGGCAGCTGGGTCACGGGGACACCAAGCGTCTGGAGGCTCCCAAGCTAATCGAGGCCCTGGCAGATCATGTGATTGTTGCTGCAGCCTGTGGACGCAATCACACCCTGGCACTCACAGGTAGGCTGAGTCATGATGTGTGTTATCATCAGGGGTGCCTGTGTTTTCATTCCAGCAGATTTCAGTCAATTAGTTCCTTTAATTGGTGAAAACATCTGTTGAAAGAAAACCAGCAATAATTCAGCACACAGCGTGTTTGATTGTGTTGGTTGGACTGTGAGAGTTTGTATTCTCTCCTCAGAGGACGGCACTGCGTACTCTTTTGGTGAGAACAAGCTGGGCCAGCTCGGCCAAGGCAACCAGACTGATGCAGTCCTCAGCCCAGCACCGGTAAGCCATCACTGTCACACCAAGCACACGCTGTAGAGCCAGCTAGACCTTAATAGATAACAGTGACCTGTAGAGCCAGCTAGACCTTAATAGATAACAGTGACCTTTCATGTGTTTCATAGTGAGCATGTTAGTGTACCTTCTTTTGTAGTCTACCTTCTCTCTTTCTCCCAATAGATTTCCTACAATGGCCAGCCCCTGGTGAAGGTGGCTTGTGGTGCAGAATTCAGCATGGTGGTGGACTGCAAAGGAAACCTGTACTCCTTCGGCTGCCCGGAGTACGGACAGCTGGGTACGCTCACAACATGCAGACACACCTGTTGTTTTTAATGTGTCAGCTTAAAGTGTGTAACTTAGTGATGTAAGCAGTACTGCTTATAGCAGATGGAGGGCAGTGTTGGAAGCTGACACCAGTTTTACAAAGAAAGCTTCATCACAGATGTATTGGTATCAGCACCTGCATACAGTGTCAGCTGATTAGCAACAAGAAATGACAGATATGTGAGAGCTCGTTTAGAAACAGTCTATTTTCACATTGTTTTATGTGAAATGTTAGTATCAGTATATAGCAGACTTTTAAAACTCAGCATGGTGTGGTATCTGCCTCAAAAGTATAGTGTTGTTCTGTATTATGTCTTGTTAATATTTGCGTAACGTTGACCCCTCGCCTCGTGTCATTGCAGGTCACAACAGTGACGGGAAGTTCATCGCTCGCGCCCAGCGCATCGAGTTTGACTGTGAGCTCATCGCTCGCCGCGTTGCCATCTTCATTGAGAAGTCCAAGGACGGTCAGGTCATGCCAGTGCCCAACGTGGTGGTCCGAGATGTGGCCTGCGGGGCTAACCACACGGTCAGAACATATACTTGTTAATCTCAGAACCAAATCAAATTATACAGTAGTCTAACAGAGTTTACCAACTAATGCTGTCATCCTTTAAACTGAGCATTAAAACCAGTCTGTGTGTGTTTGCAGTTGGTTCTGGACTCTCAGAAGCGAGTGTTCAGCTGGGGTTTTGGTGGTTACGGGCGTCTAGGTCACACGGAGCAGAAGGACGAGATGGTCCCCCGACTGGTCAAGCTGTTTGACTTCCCTGGACGCGGTGCCAGTCAGATCTGTACAGGCTACCAGTGTTCCTTTGCTGTCAGTGAGATGGGTACGATTTCTGTCTCCCTCGTTGTCTGATATTAACAGATTCTTAACCTTTGCTGACGTTCAGTCATAAATACTGAATACCACCTGTGTAATGCCCACAATAAATGAAGCTGTTGGCATGCTGCTGTAGATGTCTGATCAGTGTTGTATTTGCAGGGGGGCTGTTTTTCTGGGGGGTGACAAACACTTCCAGAGAGTCGACCATGTACCCCAAAGCTGTGCAGGATCTGTGCGGCTGGAAGATCCGCAGTCTGTCATGTGGGTGAGTGCTGACATCACTTGTTTGTTCCTCTCTCTGTGACATGGGGAGTGTGTTTTCATTTGTGTCCAGGACTTCTTACTGGACAGTTCACCAAGGTCCTCTGTGTCTCAGCCCTCTGTGTGCTTCAAAGTAATCATTCAGGGTGTTTCAGACTCTGTTAGACAATCCTATAAGTATACACACAGTGACACACACACACGGATTCACCAACAAGGAAATGTTTTCTAGACAGACCCTGCTCTCTTGGTACTGGGATACACTGTAATGTGGGACCTCATTGGTACAAAGTGGTTGTAAATATGAAAAATGAACTCGATGGAACAGCCTACCCCTATCGCTATCAGGCAGGGTACAATCGATAAAAATGAATATAATTCCAAAATTCCTGTACATGTTCAGATGCTTAACATTTTTTTTAACCATAATCATTTTTTCATTCTATTGATAATGGATGATCCAGAGAGTGAACAAAGTTTTTCTCCACCGCCCGTGTGATGTGGGTGGCCTAGCCCCTTCCTAAATGTATTATTTATTATTACTGGGCAACTAACATTCAAAAAATATCATTCTGGGTTAATGCTCCTGAGACAGATTGGTGCATTTTAGAGGCCGAGTCATGCCATTCATCTTTTCTTCCTGCCTTGGTATATTCATGGCTTCCTATAAGACCGTGTCTTCTAACCCAATTGTCCTTGCTACTCTCAGAATTTGGATTCAGTTTCACTTTAAATTTCTTACAGCTTCCTCTCTGGGTCCTCTTAGTAATAATCACTTATTTCCGCCTTCTATAATGGACGCAGCCTTATCATCGGGAAGAGAAGTGTTTCAGAGACCTCTGTGACCACTTTTCCAGCTTTGTCACTTTTTTTATATAAGAAATATGATCTGGCCTATTTAGATCTCTTCAGATCTGCCACTTTATGCTGAAACAGTTCTCTCCATACCTTAACCTCCTGTGTAAGACATTATGGGAAAAACTACTAGAAGCTCATCCAACTCAGAGAGGACTGATCTCTAACATTTACTATCAGACCATGACTGCCATTGATCATTTTTCTGTAATTAAAACTAAATGGGAAAGTGAACTGGAGATTAATTTAATGAGGATTGGTGGGTAGGTGCACTGACTAGAGTGGACACCTCTACATCTTGTGCCAGACCTAGCCTTATTCAGTTTAAAGTTGTCCATAGGATGCACTTTAGTAAAAGCAGGTTAGCCAAAATATTTTCAAGTTGCAACCTTTTGTGGTTATCCACAAGCAGACTTACCACACATGTTTTGGGCTTGTCCCAAACTCAGAGATTTTTGGTGCTATGTTTTTGATATTCTAACTAAAGTTCTAGAGGTCAAGATGCAACCATGCAGGAGTCCCAGCCAAACCTATCTAATATGGCACTAAAGAAAAGGACATTATTTTAGTGCCATATTAGGCACTAATTATTTTACATCCATGTGCAGTAGTTTGACTGAGTGTGTTTGTATTTAACAGGAAGAGCAGCATCATCATTGCTGCAGATGAGAGCACGATCAGCTGGGGCCCCTCGCCCACATTTGGAGAGCTGGTAAGACCTGAGGACTCCGCCATGGCGGGGTCATTACAGGACACACTGTTTAAACACTGTTGGTGGGAATATTGATTAAATATTGGCTGTTGTGATAGTCAGGAGCTCAGCACTGATTGGATTATTTGTCCTTCAGGGATATGGAGACAATAAACCCAAATCCTCCACCACCGCCCAGGAGGTCAAGACCTTGGATGGCATATACATCGAGCAGGTAAATGGATATAGCAATCAAAGTTTCTATTCTGCTCCTAATGGGGCAAACTGTTAACACATCATACATCCCTTAGAGTGTCCGTGCGGAGCCATCTAACCTTTCATCCACACTAAAGGTTGGAAACGTTTTGAAAAGGTTCACCTGAGTGGCTATATATAAACCAGATTGAGAGTCTGTAGCCATGCTAGCAGCTCTGTGAGGCTGTAGCTAAATGCTAACATCTGCATGCTAACATGCTCACAATGACAATGCTACCATGCTGATGTTTAGCAGGTATGTTTACCATGTTCACCGTCTTAGTTTAGCATGCTAACATTAGCTAATTAGCAGTGAACACAAAGTCCAGCTGAGGCTGATGGGAATGTCATTAGTTCTGCAGGTATTTGGTTATAAACCAAAGTATTGGACACATTAACATGTTGACCTGATGATGGCTCTAGATGAAAAGTCAGAGTATCACCAAAGGTATTAAAGTAAATGCTGAGGGGAACATGAACGTTTGAACCACATTTCATCACATTCCATCCCATAGTTGTTGAGATATTTCAGTCAAAACCACAAATGTGAACCTCGTGGTGGTGCTAGAGGAACAATCGGAGGATCACCAAAGTTATTAGTTCTGTTTCTGAGCCAAGATGTTGGTGCAGAAGGGATATGTGTCCTAGCTCTAATAGACGTGCACTTGTTTTCATACAGACCTGGATATGACTCGGCACAAAGGCCTCTGTGTAGTTCATCAGACCTAGTGTCTAAACCTTGAAGCAGTGAAATGTACTGGTCCTTGTAATTACTGAGGGTCTTGTGTTGTTTCTGTAGGTGGTGATGGGCTACTCTCACTCTCTGGTCATTGCCAGACAGGACACTGAGCAGGAACGGGAGAGACAGAAAAAGCTGCCGGAGTACAATCCCCGAACAATCTGATTGGGCCTCCAACAGCAGCACCTCAACCTTTGTCACTGCAGCAGAGCCCAGCAGGGAAGCCTGTTCAGTCCTGGTGGGATGGTTGAGTTCAGGGGGGAGGCGCTGGATATCCACACATCTCAACTACCAGCAAACTGGCTCCGCACAAATTTGGACACTGAAATCAGAGTAAATGGGACAGGAGGCGGATGGATCCTCTGGATGGTCCAGCTCTCACAATGAACACATCTTCACTTCCCACCTCGAGTGAACCTGCAACAGTTTGCTCCAAGCACTTCACACCCAGCAGTTGTGCTTCCCTAAAACACACCTTTTCTATTTTGTAATACGGCCAAACATTCATGTCTTCGTGTCTTTAGTTCTCGTCGTTTTCTTTGTTGCAGTATTTGAAATGATCAAGTCGTTTGTCACATTTACGGGTGCTACAGCAGGACCCTCAGTCTTTTCCTACTGAGGGCTTTTCAAAGACCAATACTCTCCATACCTGTGCCTTTTTCTACATGTAAGTTCAGGATATGGAAGTCTTCTTGTTTGTGTTGTTCAGAGGATCAGCTGATCACTCTGCTTTAGTGTACATGGCAGTATGAGCACGTGTGTGTATGTGTGCACGCAGCTGCCACAGATTACAATCAGGGTTTGGAAGGTGATCTGAGTTTGTGCACTCAACTCAATGTTACATTCCTTTTGTTGTCTTCTTCAGTGTTTTGCATTAAGGATGCACACCTCAGCCCTTCCAAGACCACACTGACTGCTAGCTCTCTTTGCTGATCTGAGTAATATTAACTATTCCAACGCTCAAAGCGGTTTCACAGGCAGGTCAATGCACCGCTGTGTGGAAATGGTTCAGTGTATCAAGGTATGCTGGGAAAGAAGGCATAGCCTGTTTTCCTCCTGCTTGTATTGCAGTCTTTTTTATAGTGAAGTTTCTCTGGGTTACATTGTTTTTTTTTTTCATTGAAATGATTAAATAAAGATTCATGTGAATTGATTCCTTGTGCTACACTAATTTTTAATGACCAGTATATGCACCAAGGAGTCACAGCTCCTGTTGCTGCTACTCTGGACTTCATGACTTCCTCTAACGCCGTCATTATCATGCTTTACCTTTGGAGTAAATGGTCTCACTCAGCAAATGGATAATATATAACATGATTACAGTTGCTTTTATAACATTTAATGAGCTATGATTAAACACACTGTATTATTGTTCTGGCGGTTCACTGCAGAGGGCCATTTCATAAAACCAGATTACCAGGACAACACACTGCTCTATGAACATGATTCAATTAACAGTACATGGGGGGGGGGCATATTCTAAATCAGCGCTTTTATCCTGTTCTGTCTGAAATATCTGCAGTGTTGCAGTGACTTTAAATGCAAACATTTATCAACCACCAATTTGTTCTTTCATTAAATAAACTTTAGTTCTTCACCACATGGAGGCTGTCCGGTCACTTTGACAAGCCAAGTAAATGTAAATACAAAATGCTATTTATACCTCATTTTCAACACTTGTGATGAAGAGAAAATTCACACGTCTGCCTCAGGTCAGTCTGAGATGAGCACTGACCCACATGCTGCAAGTCATTAATTTCCTTTTGTTTTAATTGCAGTGGTTTGGTTTGTTTCTTGAATTATTTTACTCATATGTTGAACGTGTTGCTCTGCAGTTTGAGTACCATGCTGCAGCCTGATGTTTACAGGTGAACCTTGACGACACCATGTTAAACCTACAGTAAAGTTTGGACAGCTGAAAAAAAACACCTGGGCCAAGCTTCTGTACTGTAAACAACATTTATTTAAATGTACAAAATCAGATGAATTCGATTTAATCTTCATCTTCCTCCTCCTCTTCATCCTGGTTGATCTGGAAATAGCGAAGCTCGTAGCTCTCCTTGGTGTTCGCCACGACGCGCAGCCAGTCACGAAGATTGTTCTTCTTCAGGTACTTCTTGGTCAGATACTTCAGGTATCTGCAGAACAGGAGACACACAGAGAACAGATATGACGAGGGGACAGACAGACGGGACTATGATATCCTAAATGACTCTTAGTCACCATTAGAACACAATTTGTTACTCTGGCATCATTTCACCTCCAATGGCAGCTGTTAATATTCACTTTAATTTCATTACAATCAACACATTAAATATACACCAATCAGCCATAAAATTATGACCACCTGCCTAATATTGTGTAGGTCCCCCTTTTGCCGCCAAAAAAGCCCTGACCCGTCGCAGCATGGACTCCACTAGACCTCTGAAGGTGTGCTGTGGTATCTGGCACCAAGACATTAGCAGCAGATCCTTTAAGTCCTGTAAGTTGCGAGGTGGTGCCTCCATGGATCAGACAGATGCTCAATTGGATTGAGATCTGGGGAATTTGGAGGCCAAGTCAACACCCTGAACTCGTTGTCGTGTTCCTCAAACCATTCCTGAACCATTTTTGCAGTGTGGCAGGGCACATTATCCTGCTGAAAGAGGCCACTTCCATTAGGGAATACCACCTCCATGAAGGGGTGTACTTGGTCTGCAACAATGTTTAGGTAGGTGGTACATGTCAAAGTAACATCCACATGAATGGCAGGACCCACGGTTTCCCAGCAGAACATTGCCCAAAGCATCACACTATCTCCGCCGGCTTGCCTTCTTCCCTAAGTGCATCCTGGTGCCATGTCTTTCCCAGGTAAGCAACGCACACGCACCCGGCCATCCACATGATGTAAAAGAAAACATAATTCATCAGACCAGGCCACCTTCTTCCATTGCTCCGTGGTCCAGTTCTGATGCTCACGTGCCCATTGTAGGCGCTTTCGGCGGTGGACAGGGGTCAGCATGGGCACCCTGACCGGTCTGCAGCTACGCAGCCCCATACGCAACAAACTGCGATGCACTGTGTGTTCTGACACCTTTCTATCAGAACCAGCATTAACTTTTTCAGCAATTTGAGCTACAGTAGCTCTTCTGTTGGATCGGACCACACAGGCCAGCCTTCGCTCCCCACGTGCATCAATGAGCCTTGGCCACCCATGACCCTGTCGCCGGATCACCGGTTTTCCTTTCTTGGACCACTTTTGGTAGGTACTGACCACTGCAGACCGGGAACACCCCACAAGAGCTGCAGTTTTGGAGATGCTCTGACGCAGTCGTCTAGCCATCACAATTTGGCCCTTATCAAAGTCGCTCACATCCTTACACTTGCCCATTTTTCCTGCTTCCAACACATCAACTTCGAGGACAAAATGTTGCTGTCTAATATATCCCACCCACTGACAGGTGCCATTGTAACGAGATAATCAATGTTCTTCACTTCACCTATCAGTGATCATAATGTTATGGCTGATCGGTGTATACAATCCCATGAAACTGAAACGTGTCATGTTCACAATGTATAAAATCATGGCTACATGAAACTAAATTGTTTTTGTTTTACACCTTTGACAACTGGAATCAAACCCGTCTCACTGTCCCGCTCTGCACAACATATAGCCTACAATCTAGCATTAAATATTACAATTACACAGAAAACTAGGATATTCTACAAAACGTGGTGTTTGTCGACAAAACTAAGAGCCAATCAGCCCTTTGATCAGGCGACAGCCAGGTGTTTTCCATCATGCCATCAGGCGCCTGGATCTAAAACAACAGCCGCCTCGATCTCATTGCCCACGTGTCACGACGTCAGAGCAAGTCGGGATCAAGTTGGACACAAATCTAACCAGCATGCATTGTGCGGCGATTGCTGGTGATCGATTTTGCGCATGCCTCGCTCATCTCGAATGAGCCTATTAACTTCTCAGAGTGTGACAGACGGGAGGTGTAACCTGCTGTTGATCAGCCACATCACAAAACCACATCATCATGACCAGCTCAGTTTTATCATTAACTTCTCTCAACACAGAGTGAAGCTTCTGTCAATATCAAGGAAGAGGCGCTCCCAGAATGCAGGGTTCCTTGTGGTTCCTAGAGTCTCTAAAAGTAGAATGGGAGCCAGAGCCTTCAGCTATCAAGCTCCTCTCCTGTGGAACCAGATCCCAGTTTGTGTACGGGAGGCAGACAACCTCCTCACATTTAAGAGTAGGCTTAAGACTTTCCTCTTTGATAAAGCTTATAGTCGAGCTGACTCAGGTGACCCCTGAGCCCCCCCTTAGTTATGCTGCTATAGGCCTAGACTGACGGGGGACTTCCTATGATGCACTGAGCTCCTCTCTCCTCCTCTTCATCTGTATGCCCTCATATCCCATCAATGCTTGTTATTAATTCAACTTCTTCCCATAGTTGTGTGCTTTCTCTCCTCTCTCTCTCCCCCATTCTGTTGCTTTCTGCAGGTATTTCTGCCTCCGGAGCTGTTGAGTCTGGGTCTGTGGTTGCTGCCGCCTGCTGCCCCCGTGCTCCTGCTCTGCACCCGCTGCTGCTATTGCTGTTGTTGCTCTTGTTATTAGTGTTGCTATTATGGTGTTGCTCTTAGTGTTGTTTCTGTTGGTGTTAACATCAATTCCATTACCATATCTATTGCCTTACATCCCTATGTGGAACTGTATTGTGCTGCTGTATGTTCTCTTTCCTCCTGCTCTCTCTCTCCGCTCCCCCCCTCCCCCTTCAACCCAACCGGTCGAGGCAGATGACCGCCCACCTTGAGCCTGGTTCTGCTCAAGGTTTCTACCTGTTAAAAGGGAGTTTTTCCTTGCCACTGTCGCATAGTGCTTGCTCATGGTGGGAACTGTTTGGGTCTCTGTAAATTATAAAGAGTCGGTCTAGACTTGCTCTATTCGAAAAAGTGCCCTGAGATAACTTTATTATGATATGGCGCTATATAAATAAAACTGAATTGAAAACTGAATTTATGGGAGAAGGCATACAGCACATGTTGTTCAGGTCTATACGTTGTATTATTAACACCTCATTAGCCGTCATCTCCCCAAAACGTGACATGACGCCAGTTTGTAGAGCAGACGGAGGACGTGCTGAGGTGAACGTATTGTCTCATTTCCGGTTGCTGGTCTTTCTGTGTTACTGGTAGCAAATTTTGCTGCTCTAGCTAAACCCAGTTATTTTTGATCTTTTCTTTACTATAGCGGTTAATTACCCGCTATACATTTAAGTATACGCTAGTTCTGTTTAAGCACTCATATCTCTCTCCTGTTAGCGACTTTCCGCTAATCCCACAGTTGTTTACACGCTAATTAGTTGCTTGCTACTGTAGTTTAGCTCAGTTAGCGATGGCGTCTCCCTCTCCTGCTCTCTCTTGCTCGGTGTGTCAAATGTTTAGTTACTCCTCTGCCTCCTTTAGTGATAATGGTATGTGTAACAAATGTAGTTTATTCACTGTGTTGGAGGCAAGGCTCAGTGAGTTAGAATCACGGCTCCGCAAAATGGAAAGTCAGTCAGCTGTAGCTAGCCAGCCCCTAGCCGGTGCGAGCCGACCAAAGGTAGCTTCTGCTAGCCGTCTCCAGGGAGGCTGGGTGACTGTCCGAAAGAAGCCCACGGTTCACCACCGACCCGTTCACGTTTCTAACACACGTTTCTTGGTGTGTATGGGGCAGATCATGAGCTTCCTGCCTCTCTCAGCGCATACCAGTGGGGCCTTGCTGAAAATGTGACCACGCTTCTCGCTCCATTCGAACAGTTAATGAGAGAGATAAGCTCACATTTGGCTACTACTGCTGACGTGATTCCCTCGGTTGTGGCACTGAGACGTTTGCTGAGCAAGGCAGCTGAAACAGATAGTGGGGTCTGCACAGCAAAGGGCACTCTACTAGAAGCTGTGAACGACCGAAAGACTGCTATTTTGACACAGTCACCAAGCTAGAGGCAGTAAATATATGTTAAAGAAGCAAGTGGACAAGATGACGCACAGCAACAGTGCCACAGAGCCACCTGACACAGAAGAACCGCAAGAAAAGAAGATGCGTACAGAAAAAGATGGGGGTGGACAGTCGCTGCTGGACATGTATGATGAAATTCTGGAGGAAAACTCTGCAGGTATCAGACCCAATCTTTTATTCAAATAACCAAGTCTGTTAAATTCCTTTGTGTAATGAAATTGTTATTAATGCAAATGTTGGGAAAATGTGCAAAGACTAATAATAAATATAGATATTGTCAAGTTATAGTCAGGACATGTTTGATATTTTTGATTTAGCTATTTCATAGATGTGAGTTGAAATGGACTTGAATTGTTTTGCACTTTACAGTTTAATAGACTAGTGTTGTTTCTGGTTGCCTGGTGGAAACACTGTTTCAGTGTTTGGGACATTTACTTGAATATTTACTTGAACATTACAATGTAAATTGGGACTACAGACTACAGTACCTGTTATAAATACTCAAATTTGATTAGTGAGAATATAGTCAGGACATGTTTCTGATATTTTTGATTTAGCCTATTTCATAGGTGTGAGTTGAAATGGACTAGAACGTTTTGCAATTTAATACTCTCTCGTGTCTGGTTACCATGAATATTGGCAAGTTTGATTAGTATAAAACCTTGTCAGGATATTTTGATTTATGATCCTTATTTTGATTTATGATCTAAACGTTTTCACAGATGTGAGTTAAACTGGACTTTCATTAAGTTATACACTTGTAAAAGTAGCCAAAAACTAACACTGTTAGTTACTTGTGTTTTTTATGGTGACCCTGTAACTTGAGAGGAAACAATATTTTTGGAAGTAAAACAAGTTTTGGAAATAAAGAAAGACTTTACGGATCATATCGACCGGTAAATATCGGTTATCGGCCATAACAGCAATGTTAGTATCGGTTATCGGTATCGGACAAAATGTTCATATCGGTGCATCCCTAATTAACATCAATACCATTACCACAAGTATTACTTTACATCTCTATGAACTGTATTGTGCTGCTGTATGTTCTCTTTCCTCCTGCTCTCTCTCTCTGGCCTTTCCATTTACACCTGCTATCAATAAGTGTTTTTGTTATCTGCATTCTGTTCTGCCCACACTGTGATTGGATTGTATTATGCAAATTAGCTGGGCAGAGCTGGGGGACCGTCTGTCTGTCCCCTCAACAAACACACAGCGTCCCAGATGAAGAGGAGCCATGCCATAGATGGACATCATTCATTTTGCGAGGGAAGACTTGCTAGCTATCAACTGCAGCTACTTGTAGCGTTCACCTAGGCAACTTAAGTTAGCAGGAGGAGGTGGAGTCAGGTGAACTTTCAACATGGTTTGCCATGCCATTTGTTTGTTTTCTTAATGTGTCCAAACTTTCCAGATGTAATTTACACTGCGCTGATCAGATTGTGTTTTGCTGCATTTACACCTGCATTAACGTGTTTGTCCTGATCCAGTTACATGTGAATAATACCAGGTGGAAATGGGTTCTATATGACCGTCAATACAAGCCTGTGGGATACAACACTAGTGTGCTTCAAACTCTGCATTTGTGACAGCTGCATGTCTCAGTATGTTTGCATCCATAGTGCAATATAACCATACAAGCAGTGTTAGTGTGCCTTACCTTTTGGAGAGGGGCACCTCGGAGGACACTGTAATCTTGCTCTTGCTCCTCTCGATGGAGACCACACCTCCACCCAGGGTGCCGGCTTTCCCATTCACCTTGATTCGCTCCTGAAGAAACTGCTCCTGGAAACAAGACGTTGGTGGAAACATCACATACACACCACTGACAGCCATAATGTCATAACCTCCATGCTCGGGCAAAATATCTGCAGTTTGTTCACTGTGATTGAACACAAGCAAATGTTACGTCTCTATAAGCTGGTTTTCATGTTGTAGTGACATTAATATCTGTTTGGGAAAAGTCAGCATGAATGTGGACTGTATTGGACTAAAACACATATCTGATAAGAGGTGGACTTACAAAGTTGGCAGCGTCCATGATGCCATCTTCAACAGGGTGGGTGCAGTCCAGTGTGAACTTCAGCACCTGCTTCTTCTTCTTCCCACCTTTGCCGGTGTTCTGCTTCTTCTGCTGAGAAAAAAACAAACATTAGCCTGACTGGACAGAAGGGCCAGCTCAGCTTTTCACAGTGCTAGTCCGTACGCTTTAATGGAGACGCCATACAGCATTTTAAAACACATTAACGAGCTTGTTGACAAACGCACAGAACACAGCTGCTGTTTAGTCAAAAATCTGAATCCGTCTTTTTATTCGACAACAGTGTGTTTTTAACCAGAGTTGGTTTGATGACTTAAAACTGATGAAAACATGCTGAGACGCCAATTAAACCCATTTATTCTTTATAAGCTTCGTGATTTGAGGCGCGTTGACTCGCCAATAAGGACGTAACATGCATCAGATTTAGTACATTTCCAAGAGATCGGCTCGGCTTTTTAGCTAACTATCTCGTCAGATATCAACCGCTTCTACAGCTGTATCCTTTATGTAACTTGTTAAACAAACTGCAGTCATTCAGCGATCCGGACAGGCGAGCTGAGATCACAACGTGGTGAGCAGAAGTCTCTACTGACGCTAACAAGCTAACGATAGCTACCGCGAGCTAAACGGCAGCCATAGGCCACAGGAAAAAAACGCTACATTTGAGCTCATAAAAACACTTAAAAAGCCGAACAGACACTCTGCATTATGACCATGACTGTTATAACACTGTCTTTTCACTCCGCTTGTTTTCTCTGGCTTTCACACATGAAAACCTACAGTTTTGGTGGATTTATTAACACGCGACTTTACTTACAATTGGAGCCATGGCGGAGAAGCTAGCAGAAAGGAAGAGCAGGCCGGGCGCATGCGTTACATGTACTAATCAAACGCCGAATTATTGATCGAATCCGCGCATCAGAGATTGATTTACAAACTGGGATTTATTCCCAATTTATTTTAAAAATGTCAGTATATATCCTACAAAAGAGCCCGTAAGTATAGACAAACAAAAGTTAAATCTTATAGTCCATGACAATAATTGAAACAACCGTGTAGAAAATAATAATCCAGGCTACCAAGGGGAGTTGTTGAATTTGACAAAAACAAACAAAAACTGGCATGTGTCCAATAGTAAAATAGTTTCACCCTGTTCTGCATTATTCAATAAACTACTACAAACTGACTGTACAATACAGGCAGAATCTAAATGTTTTTATAGATTGGCTCCTTCTCCAGCGGGTTCTTTTCCAGACCAAGCTCTTTCTGCTCAGAGACTCCAGCCTCCCCAAGGAGGTCGAGGGCCTGTAAAGCAGCAAAGGCCTTACAGACCTTGTCCTTCTGGTTGAGGTCCTGGTCCTCTGACAGCCTCTCAGTATCCACCTGTATCTGAAGCCTCTGAAAATGGAGGGACTATGTATAAAAATGGCTGTAATTCCTAAACGGTTAATGTGATATTTTTGTTAAACCCCTTGAATTAAAGCTGAAGGTCTACACTTCAATCACATCTTGATTGCTTCATTTCAAATCCATTGTGATGGTGTACAGAGGCAAAATTACAAAAACTGTGTCACTGTCCAAATATTTATGAACCAGACTGTATATGTCATATATAATCCCCCAAAGAACCACCTGATGCAGGTGTACCACTTGTCGGGTGTTATTATCTCTGACATATTACAGTTGTTCATGGGCTGTTCATAAGATCCATAGTCTTGCTTTAAAGCCGGGTTTAAATCTGTGTTGTCTGGAACTAAATCACATGGTTGTTTGTTGGGATGTGTTGAAGAAAAGAGTAAAATCCAACCCAAGGTTTGCTGTGATGGAAGGGAAGTTTATTCAGTAATCCGGAAAACGGTGAGTCATAGTGTCACAGACCAGGTCTGGAACAGAAGACTGACCCCGAGCAGAGGGCTGAGGGTCATTTATATAAGGTTAACAAAGAGTGGTCAGACACTATGTAAATTATGGGTGGTGGTTAACAGACATAGGGTACAGGATGCAGGAACAAAAGGAGAGGGGGGTGACATTTCCATATACAATAGGTGAGGAGGAAAGGAAGCCAGGAGACATTAAAACATGAGATGCACACCAGGTAAGAGGAAAAGGGGGGGTGTCAAGGCTACTATAATCATGAGATGCGAGCTAGTATGATCAAGGGTCTAGTAGGACAGTGTCAGCAGGGGTCAGGAGACGAGGGGTAGAAGAACAGCAAATTCTCAGACAGTCAATATACAACTGGGGCATCTACACTAGTAAGAATATTTTTGTATTCTTCCACAATCCACACATTTATTATTATTATTTTTTTGAATAAGCAAGAAACTGGAAGAAAAGAAAATACAATCATTCAAGAGAAGTTAAATTAGAATCAAGTGTGTGTGTGCAAAAATTCATTCAAAAGAGATAAACATAAAATCAAATCAAACAAAACTTACTCAAATTCTGTGTTGATAATAAGTTAAGTTGATCAGGTGTGTGTGTGTGTGTGGGGGGGGGGGTGTATGTGTGTGCAAGAAATTCATTCAAAATAAAGAAAGGAAACATAAAACAAAATTCAAACGAGACTTACTCAAAATCTATGTCGATAGAAGCTAGGAAATCAACGAGTTCTTCCTCCGTTGGAGGAGAATTTGGATTTGTGGCAGAATACATTATTTTTGTATTTACTGTTTGGGTGGTGATTTGTTTGCAAACAGAGTTAAGGCAGGTGATCAGAAGACTAATAAGAATAAACATTCCAAGACAGAGCAACATAAATTCAAAAATTACATATCCCAAAGCACCTAATTTCTCCTTAAACCAGTCAAAAACAGTGGTGTAGGGCTGTGTGGATTTTTGTAATGTCTTGGCAATGTTTTTCATGTGGTCAGTTATTTCCTGTATTGTGGCATTTTGGTTTGGTATAAATGTGCAACATTCAGTTCCAATGACGGCACAAGTTCCCCCTTGTGATGCCAGTAAATAGTCCAGTGCAGCTCGATTCTGCAGAGCCATGAGTCTTATTGCTGACATTTCTTGTGAGAGCATGGTCATGCCCTTGGCAGTGGAGTTAGCAAGATCTTCCACAGCATGAGAAAGGTCTCTGATTTGATCCAGAGCTGCCATGACTCCGTAGTTGGGAATGAGGGCCCCAAAGAATCGCGTCCATGGGGTTTGAGTGTGTGTGAATAAGTCCCTTTTAACAATGTTCACTCCAGGTGACAGTACCCTCATAGCTGGTACCACGTGACCTAGGCCACACACACCAGACCATTCTTCCTGTGACTGCTGCTGGACTGACGTGCTCAGGTGAACGTATTGTCTCATTTCCGGTTGCCGGTGTTTGAGTGTTACTGGTTGCAAATTTTGCTGCTCCAGCTAAACCCAGTTAATTTTGATATTTTCTTTACTATAGCGGTTAATTACCCGCTATACATTTAAGGATACACTAGCTCTGTTTAAGCACTCATATCTGTCTCCTGTTAGCGACTTTTCGCTAATCCCACAGTTGTTTACACGCTAGTTAGTTGCTACTTTAGCTCAGTTAGCGATGGCGTCTCTCTCTCCTTCTCCCTCTCCTGCTCTCTCCTGCTCGGTGTGTCAGATGTTTAGTTACTCCTCTGCCTCCTTTAGTGATAATGGTTCGTGTAACAAATGTAGTTTATTCACTGTGTTGGAGGCAAGGCTCAGTGAGTTAGAGTCGCGGCTCCGCACCATGGAGAGTCAGTCAGCCGTAGTTAGCCAGCCCCCAGCCGGTGCGAGCCGACCAGAGGCAGCTTCTGCTAGCCGTCTCCCGGCAACTCCCGAGCAGCCGGGAAGCCCGGGAGGCTGGGTGACTGTCCGAAAGAAGCATAGCCCTGAACCAAAGCCCACAGTTCACCACCGACCCGTTCACGTTTCTAACAGGTTCTCTCCACTCAGCGATACAACCGGTGAGAAACCAACTCTGATTATTGGCAGCTCCATTTTGCGAAACGTGAAATTAGCTACACCAGCGACCATAGTCAAATGCATCCCATGGGCCAGAGCGGGCGACGTTCAATCCTATTTAAAACTGCTGGCTAAGGATAAGCGTAAATATGCTAAGATTGTTATTCACGTCGGCGGTAATGACAGCCGATTGTGCCAATCGGAGGTCACGAAAATTAATGTGGAGTCGGTGTGTACATACGCATAGACAATGTCGGACTCCGTAGTTTTCTCTGGGCCCCTGCCTAATCTTACTAGCGATGACATGTATAGCCGCATGTCATCATTCAACCGCTGGTTGTCGAGGTGGTGTCCAGGTAATGATGTGAGCTTTGTAGATAATTGGCGGACTTTCTGGAGAAGACCTGGTCTGATTAGGAGAGATGGCATTCATCCCACTTTGGATGGAGCCGCTCTCATATCTAGAAATCTGGCCAAATTTATTAGTGGCCCAAAGCCATGACAACTCAGAGTTCAGACCATAGACTTAATACAGTCTATGGTCTGAACAATTTCAGTCAGGATTTAGAGTGCATCATAGCACAGAGACAGCACTGGTGAAAGTTACAAATGACCTTCTAATTGCATCCGACAAAGGACTTGTCTCTGTACTTGTCTTACTAGATCTTAGTGCTGCATTCGATACCATTGACCATCACATTCTATTACAGAGACTAGAACATTTTATTGGCATTAAAGGTACTGCACTAAGCTGGTTTAAATCCTATTTATCAGATAGATATCAGTTTGTACACGTTAATGATGAATCCTCTATGCACGCCAAAGTTAGTCACGGAGTTCCACAAGGTTCTGTGCTTGGACCAATTCTATTTACCTTGTATATGCTTCCTTTAGGCAATATTATTAGGAAGCACTCCATAAATTTTCATTGTTATGCAGATGATACCCAATTATATTTATCGATCAAGCCAGATGAAACCAATCAATTAGCTAAACTTCAAGCATGCCTTAAGGACATAAAACCCTGGATGACCTGCAATTTTCTGATGTTAAACTCAGACAAAACCGAAGTTATTGTACTTGGCCCCGAACACCTTCGAAACACATTATCTAAAGATATAGTTTCTATAGATGGCATTGCCCTGGCCTCCAGTGACACCGTAAGGAATCTTGGAGTTATCTTTGATCAGGATATGTCCTTTAACTCCCACATAAAACAAACTTCAAGAACTGCCTTTTTTCACTTACATAACATTGCAAAAATCAGGCACATCCCATCTCAAAAAGATGCAGAAAAACTAGTCCATGCATTTGTTACGTCTAGGCTGGACTACTGCAACTCTCTATTATCAGGCTGCCCCAATAAGTCCCTCAAGACTCTCCAGCTGCTTCAGAATGCTGCGGCACGTTTACTGACAAGAACCAGAAAAAGAGATCATATTTCTCCAATATTAGCTTCTCTACACTGGCTCCCTGTAAAATCCAGAATAGAATTTAAAATCCTTCTCACCTTCAAAGCCCTAAATGGTCAGGCACCATCATATCTTAAAGAGCTCATAGTACCCTATTACCCCACTAGAGCACTGTGCTCCCAGAATGCAGGGTTCCTTGTGGTTCCTAGAGTATCTAAAAGTAGAATGGGAGCCAGAGCCTTCAGCTATCAAGCTCCTCTCCTGTGGAATGTGGGGAATAAAATTAGATAGAATAGTTAAATAACACTAAAAAAAAACGAATCAATGAACACTGGAAAACAAATACTAACTGTTTGATAATGATTGTTTGATAAATCACTGGAAGTCTAATACCGAGTGCAATTGTATAATATATGTGCTCGGATAGTATTAATGAGCACAAGTAGCATAGAAAACAACAGATGAAAAGACATCAGAGCATGAATAGCAGTAGTAGCAGGACAAATGCATTAGTTGTCACATGCTCACATGGGCAAGAGTACGAAATAGCAGCGGAACAAATGCATTAGTTCTCACATGCTTATATGAGCAGGGGCACGAATGACCTATGGAAAAACCTAATGTAAAGATAAGTGTTAATAAATTAAAGGACATAAGAAATATCAGATAACTTAAATATAAACGAAAGAATGTGGAAAACACCAGATGTTTAACCAACCCCTAGGGGAAATGGAAAGTACCAAGAAGAACACTGAAAGCACATGTTTTTAAAAAATAGACTTAGCATTGTGGTTAGACACCATTAATTATGGACCAAAGAGGATGAGCCTTTGGGATTTGGAAAACACCCAGCAGATGACACGATTGTTTATTATGAACCAAACAAATCAGATTATTCAGAGTATTGACCACTGGAAAAATGACACCATTGTTTCTTGAACACAGGAGAATGGGTAAAAAAGAAAAATAATGGTGTCTAACAGAAATAGTAACTCAAGGTCAAGAGGAGGTACTAAAGTTGTGAAACCACAGAAGGAGGGGTACCAGAGAGAGTATAAAAGGCAGGATCTGTGCATTGCATGTTCAGTGCTTCCATGGAAGGACTCATGTTTGCTGTACTGCTTGCTTTGCTTGAACAGTAAACTTTGCTCACATCTGAACTCTTTTTGACTCCGCGTTTTTTATTAGTGACTGTTAGTCTCGACAGTGTGGTGAAGATCCTGAAGACATCTGGCCCAGCTTCTCGATTTTTCTTCCACAGGAACCAGATCCCAGTTTGTGTACGGGAGGCGGACAACCTCCTCACATTTAAGAGTAGGCTTAAGACTTTCCTCTTTGATAAAGCTTATAGTAGGGCTGACTCAGGTGACCCCTGAGCCACCCCTTAGTTATGCTGCTATAGGCCTAGACTGCCGGGGGACTTCCTATGATGCACTGAGCTCCTTTCTCCTCCTCTTCCTCTCCATCTGTACGCCCTCATATCCCATCAATGCTTGTTATTAATTCAACTTCTTCCCGTAGTTGTGTGCTTTCTCTCCTCTCTCTCTCTCTCCCCTTCTGTTGCTTTTTGCAGGTATTTCTGCCTCCGGAGCTGTTGAGTCTGGATCTGTGGTTGCGGCCACCTGCTGCCCCCGTGCTCCTGCTCTGCACCCGCTGCTGCTGTTGCTGTTGTTGCTCTTGTTATTAGTATTGCTATTATAATATTGCTCTTAGTGTTGTTTCTGTTGGTGTTAACATCAATGCCATTACCACAGCTATTGCTTTACATCCCTACGTGGAACTGTATTGTGCTGCTGTATGTTCTCTTTCCTCCTGCTCTCCCCCCCCATCCCATCCCATGTTAGCTTGTTAGCTTAGCATAAAAAGTGCACTAATATACAAAGTTATATATATATATTCAGAATCAGGAGATCAAGCTGATGCTGAAAAATACCATGAATAGCTTGTTGGATGAAGAAAATTTTATGGTTAAATAGCTTGAGAGTTAGTAAAATAAAATAGAAAAGTCCTGTGGATACCGCTTCCTGCATCAGAGAAGGTCTGTACGGACAGGCACCTAGTATGAGTTAAAGTCTTGTGGATACCGCTGCTTTATAGAATGATTTAGAGCAGGTCTGAACGGGCAAGCATTTTGAAACCACACCTGAGGATAACCCCTCTGAGACGTTGGAGGGTCTGTATGGTCAGGTGGTGGTAAAAAATCCTGCAGATACCGCTCCTGAGAGGTCAGGAGGGCTGCACGGGCAGGCAATTAAAAGAGATAAGCTGCGGATACTGCTCCTAAGAGGTCAGGAGGGCTGTACGGGCAGACAATTGAATGAAAAGTGAAAGCTCTGTGGTTACCGCTCCGCCATTTAGGTAGGAGGTCTGCTCGGACAGGCTACAAGTGAAGTCACTGAGAGGTCAGTGACAGCCGGCTAAGGGGGTATGAATGCGACGTCGTGTATGAGAGAAGTGTGTGTATGAAGAAAGTGTGTGATCAGAGAGTGGAGTGACACTGGATCAGTGGAGTGCATACATTAAGTCAGCTGACTACTTGGCTTTTAGAATAATAACTGAAAACACCAGTGATAGCTTGAAATCATAAATTTAAAAATTAAAATTAGTGAATGTCAACAGTAGAAAAATTGACACTGATGTGAGAAAATAGCACCGAACGGAAAGAGCTAGCTCAAAGCCAAGGCTGTAAAGGAGCCCTGAGTGGCTCGGCTGAGGAATCACCCTGTGCATATGTAAATAAATCACTAATACTCATAACTCATATTTGATTAGCTGTAGTATGTATGGTATTTTAATCAAGAGCTGAGTGATTTCAGCATTAAATAATCATTGATTTGGCAAAAGTGCCGCAAGCTGCCTCAGATGCGGTTTTCGCTGATCAAATTAGAATAGTTGAACAAACAAACAAAGGCAATTGGATATTTCTGAGCATTTTTGTGATGGTTTTTGTGCTGTCATGGGTAACCGTAATATGGAGGGTTTTGGAAGTTAAATGGATGACATAGAAACTCAAGGCATCAGAACGCACTTTTGGCTATAAAGAACATATATTGACCAGAATGGTGTAGAGCATTATCAAGATGCACAACTAATTAATTTGAAACGTTGGTAAATCACTAAATGGGTTAAACTGGCAGGAAGTAGACACTGATTTTCCGAATATATATATGGACAGTTACCACTTTAGCTCAAATATTAGAGTATCTGTGCCAAGACTCAGAGGGGATAGCTACAGTTCCACTTGAACCATTCTTTGGTGTGCCTTAAGGTTTTCAGATAGAAGGGGAATACAGACCGTTGGTTAATCCTCAGTTGTGTATCTCTGTGGTCCCAAGACGAGTAAGGTGGGAGACAGGTATTTGGGCGAACATCGTTAAAAAAACAGACTCAGAAGGAGCTGAGCGATTAGAGTGGGATCCAGATCTTGACTCACGAAGAAAGTATTAAACTGGTATAACAGCAGAAAAGATTCTGGTATTAATAAGAACAAGGGAGTTGGATAGCTAGCCTGAGATTCCTACAGCCCCTAATGTTAGACAAGGATATATGGGAACACAGGAAAACATGGTGGGGAAACAGAACAAGAAAGAGGGAGTTATCACACCGGTGCAGCTGATCATTGACAAACATCCAGAACACAAAAAGCAGATTTTAGAGTGTATGAAAGCATGGAATAAAAGGACGACTGGAGTGGCCACTGGAGGGCACCTTTGACATTGCATGCTGTGAGGAGGTGGCAGCAAATATAAAGCATGACAAGGCATCTGACAACAGCAACAAGAGAGTAGGTAAGAGACACAAAGAGAGGGAGGTGTTGAACTGGTTCAGGGAAGAGAGCGCTACATGAACTGGGTCCAATGGTTAGACAGGTATTGCAGGTTCAAGTCTGGACTAAGACATCAAATCCGAACATATACATTTCTGCAGACAAACAGTTCATTAGAATAGCCAACAAGACAGGGGATCAGAGTAAAGCAGAGGCTGTGTATGTAGATAGTGCAGCAGACAACAGAAGCACTCTGCAAATGCCATGCAGTACAGAACAGGAAGCTTTATTGCAACAAGTTCCTAACTGTTTATGGTCACAGCATAAAACAGACGTGAGATTAGTGAAGTCAGCCCAGCCAGTAAAAATTACCTTGAAGCCTATTGTCAAATTGCCTTACCAGAGACAATAGCCTCTTTCACCGCAAGCAATGGCAGGCATAAAACCCACGATTGAAGGGCTAGTAGTAGCCGGGGTGTTAGTAAAAACAAGGAGTCCGTGTAATTCACCCATTTTTCCAATCAAAAAGCCACATTCTAACGATTATAGATTGGTACATGACTTGCGTATAGTTAATGCTGTAGTGCAAGCTTAAATACCAGTGGTACCAGATCCACACACCTTGCTCTCTAACATTCCACCAGACACGCAGTGGTACACGGTGATAGATTTGTGCTCAGCATTTTTCAGTATAGCCTTACATCCTGACTCACAGTATCTCTTTGCATTCACATATCAGGGTCACCAATATGTATATACGCGAACCCCCCAGGGGTTCTGTGACTCCCAATCGATTTTTAACAGAGTGCTAATGGAGGACTTACAGCATTTGTGTATTGATAGTGTAGCACCTTCAGCCCTACTGGAAGAAAACATACCACATTCCATTAGGTTCGGAAAGCTGGACTCCTTGATTATTTGAATAACCCACGAGGTTGGCATGAAGATGAACATAGACAATTTATTGCCTCACAATAATAGCTTCCAATGTATGAAAATAAAATACAAAAAATAGAACTCTTCCAAAACAAAGGAAAAATCAATAAAGTTCAAATAAAAGTGTCCCTTCTTCTGTGTTAGGAGATAGAGTTCAGTTCTGTATTGTGTGTTCAATGTTCATATGACTACCCGGGTAGGTTTTGTAGTGTAAAATTCTTATCTGTGTCAGAGAGTGAAGTGAGTTGATGGTCTGTGGTTCTCCGGAGTGGATCCCATGGCTGGCCACACCGTGCTTCCTTTCCGTCCGCAGTCGCTCGCTCTTCCTGGCTCGCCACTGAACCTCCAAGTGTTCAGAATCAGAATAGTCTTTTCCTAATCCGGCAAAGAAACCAATCTACACGCGTAGTGCAGAAAACATCATCATTACTACTATCTCTCTATTCATCACATGACCTTAACTACTTCTCTTCTTCCCTTTCTTTGTCTTGTGAATATCTTTCATATATATCTATACCCAGATACAGGATATACAATATAGTGTTCCAATTGCTGTAAATAACCTTGTGCATATTTATAGTAGAAAGATATAAATCACATCATCTACATCACAATCATCAGAACAAATATCATAACCTGATATCATGTCAACAGAAATATGCATCATGTGCCATCTGTCTCTCTCATTAACTTCAGTGGTGGCGTGCTAATTAGCTAACCACTCGGTTAGCACCCACATTGAATAGTAAAGGTAACACCTGAGCTAGCGTAGCAGCTAGCGCTGCCCGCGACTAGCGTTAACATCGTGCTAACTTAGCTAGCGATATCTCTCTAGTCATTTTACACAACACAATGATACAAACAGTACCACGGTGGGTTAAAACATTAGATAACATCTTTGTAACTCCGACTGAGTTTCATTAAAGTATTTCAATAAACAGCATTTTCACAACAAGCTAACATCGACAAGCTAACCGCAAGAAGCTAACAGCAAGACCTGGCCTCTTAATATGTAATGACCACTCTTACCGGAGTTCTCATAGAGGTTCGCACAGTGAGGTGGCTCCTCTCATTCAATATAGTAACAAAACTCATTCCAGGTTTGTCAGCTCTTATCAGCTCGTGTCAGCTCGCTCGGTGACGAGTGCTCTCTCTGGTCTATATCCTAGATCAGCGCGCGAAATGTACCCAGTGATCATGACAATGAGTTCAATGCTAGTGTACCACCTTGTGGCTGCTGATACAATATGTGGATGATTTGTTAATGTGCAGTCCAACGAAAGAGCAGTGCCAGAAAGATTCACTAATAGTGTTGAAAGCATTGGCAGAACAGGGACATAAAGTCAGTAAGGATAAGCTACAATTCTGTCAGGAAAAGGTCGAGTACTTGGGTAGAAGATTGAGTGGTGACAAAATATTCATTGCTCCATCACAATTGCAAACTGTGATGCAGGCACCAAAGCCACAGACACTGTCATAAATGCTCTCGTTTCTGGGTATGGCAGGTTACAGTAGACAGTGGATTTGTGACTACGCTTTTAAGACAGCGCCACTAAGAGCACTGATCTGAGCCGCAGGGCAAACAAACAATGCAGCCCAGTTAGAGTGGACTGAGGAGTCAGAGGCAGCCTTTCAAGCTCTTAAAACAGACATGCAAACAGCTCCTGCATTAGGCACTCCTGACTACAGTAAACCTTTTCACCTGTATGTCACAGAACGAGCAGGCTATGCCAAAGCAGTATTAATGCAGGACATACCCACAGGCAAACATCCGTTAGCCTACTAAAGTACAAAACTGGACACAGTGGAACAAGGCTTGCCACCCTGTTACCAGGGGCTGGCCGCTGCAGCATTTGCATATCAGAAGGCTTCAACAGTAACAGTTCAATCCAGCTACAAGATTGGTTTTGCCTAATGAAGGGATTCCCCATGACTGCACAAAACATACTGAAGCATTTCTTAAACCACGTACAGACATGCATAACGAGCCAGTTAGTGCAGACCTAACATTGTTCGTTGATGGTTCGTGTTTTAGGGACAAGAAAGGCAATCATGCAGCTTATGGTATAGAACAGCTAAATGCTGATGATCAAACTTTCTCTCAGCTGCAAGTGCAAAGTGTTGCTCAGCCCTGTTCAGCGCAATTGGCAGAAATTAAAGCACTGAGAGCAGCCCTTGAACTGGTCATAAAGTAGAACAGTTAATATCTACACAGATTCTGCATATGCATATGGTGTTTGCCACTTTTATGGCGACATCTGGAAACAAAGAGGGTTTCAAAGAGCAGATGGAACACCCATCACTCATGGAATGGCAATCTCACAACTACTAGAAACTATTAATTTGCCAGCTGCTTTAGCAATTATTAAATGTCCAGCTCACCAAAAGGCAAATACGCTAGTGGCTAAGGGTAACGATATGGCAGATGAGCTAGCTAGACAAGCAGCTATAGGGTCATCAGTTTTGCCAGTAGTTATAGCAGAAGATCCAGGCCCAGACACAGATATAACCTCACTTATTCAGGCCCAGGCAGCAGCCAGTGTTTATGAGAATAGTGTATGGTTATAACGTGGGGCTATTAGACAGCCGGATGGACCACAGGCAGGTCTATAGAGAGGACCTGCTGGTCATTTTATAGCTCCAACGGCTTTGCTGCGGATTCTAATACAGACCGCACATGGTCAAGACCATTGTGCGAGAGGGGAGGTGATTAGGAGACTACAACGCACATGGTGGTCACCCTATTTAGCAGCCATGGTGAATCAGACGCTGCATAATTGTGATATATGTGCAGCATACAACAATAGAAAAGCTTATTCAGCACCAATTGGACACATTCCATCACCAGATGGTCCATTTAGACATATCATGGTCGACTATGTTGATATGATAGAAAGAGTGGGACATTACAGATACATGTTGGTCATAGTGGATAGGTACAGCAGATGGGTAGAAGCAGTAGCAACCTATAGTCCAGACGCAATGTCATTTGCCAAGTTTCTGTGCAAAGAAGTTATTCCAAGGTTTGGAATACCAGACAAGATCAGTTCAGAGCACACTTTGTAAACACCTTGATACAAAAGATAGCAAAAATTTTTGGCTATAAGGAGAAGGTTAGGATGTGTGCATCATCCCCAATCACAAGGGATGGTAGAAAGAGTCAATGGAAGCCTGAAAGCAAAGATAGCCAAGATATGCGCTGACAGCAAGCTCTGTCTGGGTAACTGGGTAGAGGCACTGCCTTTGGCTTTAATGGGCATGAGAATGCAAACTAACCATAGCACGCATCTAACTCCGCATGAGATGCTCACCGGACGACCTATGCCAGTCACCTACCTTAGAGGGCCATATGCTGGACCCCCATTAGAACAACTTGAAGGGGAACTGGGCAGATATGTACAGCACCTAACGGTCATACACAAGTCCATCTTCCAACAGGTGAAAGGTGCTACAGAGGGGAGAATGAGTGACATTGCTGAAGAAAACCAGCAGCTACAGCCTGGAGACTGGGTGTGGGTCAAAGTCTTTAAGAGAAAGTGGAACGAACCCAGGAGAGAAGGCCCATATAAGGTGGTCTTGACAACACCAACAGCGCTCAAAGTTGAAGGTAAGACTGTTTGGTTCCATCTAAATCATTGTAGCAAAGCCAGAGATCCAGCACGAATGCAAGAAGAAGTCAGAGACAATTTGCAAAGAATAGCAAGTGACTCAGAGCAAGACGAACCAGGAGTGAAGATCAGATACAGTGCCAGCACCAGTAGGCGCAATCCCAGAGCAGCACAAATCAGGGGAAGAAACAGCCCCTCAAGGTGAGGAAAGCCCAGACATAGAGCCAGCACCAGAATCAGATACCCCATCAGACTAAGGTAACGCAACACTCTGACATTTCACATTGTGACGAAGGGCCATGGAAGAGTCACACAAACCGTGGCATCCTTTTAGGCGCACAGGTTGCGGAATGAGAGGCACAATAGTGTTCTTGACTGTAATCAGTATAGTTGTAGTGGTACCCAGATATTGTTGAAATGTGAACAGAAGGCTGTGGAGGTGAGTAACACCACCCATGTGTCCGACACAAATGACTGTGATACACGAAGGCAGACACGTCAGAACACATCAGGACCAAAACCACGTGATGTTAGAGACCTTGAGACTGTACTGTTGCTGACAAAGACTAAGGCAAACAAGCAGGTGGAGAACTGTGCTTTGGCTGCAGCAACGGTGGCAGCCTCCGACGGACGACTGCCCTTAGGACAACTTTTGACTGTGACCTATGACAGACCCACCATCCATGACCGCATAATCATTCAAATACCTGGACAGGCAGACATTCAGGGATTGCCACTCCACAAGAGGTGTGAGAGGAAAGGACATGCCCAGATTGTTGTTAAGTGTTTAAAGGATCATTGTGTAAACATGAATTCAATGCGACTCATGACAGAGGCAAGAGCAACAGACATGATTGGCTTGTGGCCGGAAGAAGGCTCAAAAAGGGTGAAGCGAAGTCTAAAGGATAATTACATTGGGCCTGGTCAGTTACAATTGGAACACTTCAAGAAACAGAATCTGTGGTTTCAGCATGTAAACTATTCAAAGTGGCAGATTTCCAATGAATCATGTTGTGCATGTTTGGCGGCTCAACCAAGGCTATGGATGATGCCACTGCCTTATGCAGCATGGAGTACAGTGAGTGCAGCACAGTCAACTGCACCAGGAGGGTTTGGGGATATGTCCATTGGGGTCAGAATGGGATTGTATGATAATAGGAGGAACGCCATTTCAGGAGGCTTTGACTGCGAGCGTCTAAAGATGTCCAACAGCCAAAGTCAAAAACACTGTTTATCTAGTAGTGCCACCCCCAATTTGGCCAGGGGGAGGGTTCGAATGTTTTCAGCATTTCCAAGGCAATTGTTCACATCTTTGGAACATAACAGGCAGTTATGGTCCGACAGTGCTGGTCAAGGGAAACAAGGTCCCCAATAGCACATATGATGTGTTGAATTTGATTCTATACCAAACAGTTGCTGTTCCTGATTTGTTTTGGATGTGTGGTAATGACCAGCTACGTACCACTCTTCCTTACAACTGGACTGGAACATGTGCACGAGTGGTTCTGGTGCAAGAAATGCACATAGTGAGGAAAAGTTCAGTGTTTCAAAGGGTAAGGATGAGCAAAGCCCCGGCTGGTCTCATCAGAAACGCAGCCTAGGTGGTACCTTTACTGAAGATCCCAGGGTGTGGATAGATGCAATAGGGGTCCCCAGGGGGGTCCCAGATGAATTTAAGGCTAAGAATCAAATAGCTGCAGGCTTTGAATCAGTCCTATGTTGGTGGGGTACCATTAACAAGAATGTCGACTGGATTAATTACATCTACTACAACCAGCAGAGATTCATTAATCACACTGAGAGAGCTCTTTTGGCATTGGGAGAACAGACAGCTGCCATGTCACGAATGACATGGCAGAATAGATTGGCGCTGGATATGTTGTTAGCAGAAAAGGGTGGTGTCTGTGCCATGTTTGGTGATGCTTGTTGTACCTTCATTCCCAACAACACAGCACCAAATGGATCATTCACTAGAGCCATGACTAAATTGAGGTCTCTGTTGATAGATTTAAAGGAAAATGCTGGTCACGGGATGTGGAACATGGACTGGTTCAATTTAGATTCTTTGAAGAGAATAGCCCTGGCAGTGGGAGCTAGTGCTGGTAGTGTGGTAGTGTTAATGATCGTCTCATGTTGTGTGGCACCCTTAGCTCAGTCTCTAATAAAAAGACGGTGGCAGCAGCAGGACAACGTGGTACTGACCAACTTGGAGGAAACTAAGGACTATGACACCACAAATACCAATGATGATACAGACCAGACTGAAGGCAAAGACTTAGATCAGACACCGTGTAAAGACATCAAGATATCCTGGCAAGTTTTGGCATAAACCAATATGGATAGACATCAACCCAGAATAAAACTTGCAAGAAAACAAGCGTTTACAATTGACACTGAACAAGTTACCCTATCAACCTTCAATTTACCATTCACAGACGAGACACAGATTGACTGGCACCTCAGTACAGTCACAGGGTTACCCTACCTTTCAAGAACCATATGGACTGAGAATCTCTCGCATACACTGTTCTAATTGGACTACTAATGTATACAGATTGCCTAAAGGTCTAACCCTGGAGGTAAGCAATAACTGCATTATGAGTTTGATCAATTGAATCATGACAGAGGGTGGTGTCTACCACTGCAGACCATAAGCAACAAAACACTCATGACAGTAAAGTTGGGTCCCCTCATTTTGTTCAGCATTTGCGAAGGATTGGCTAGGTTCGGGGTAAAGGGGATGGAAGAACACTCAAGACGGTGTTTGGATGTTTACAAAGCCCATCAGGATCAATACAAAGTAGTTTACTTGATAGGCCAGAGAGTGGTGTTGAACTAAGCAACACTAATGTTGGAAAAGGTCAATAATAACTCCTTACACTGTGCCATGTTGTTATCAGATTTGTCTGACTTAACAATGGAGGGGGAAAATACATTAAATAAGTTATTTGATTTTGTTCTTAACAGAGTGGAAAAAGGCATTATCTCTGGAGACCAAACTACGACAGAGCAACAGACACAGTCAACCTACAGTAAAATGGAGCTAGCAGATACAGTAGTGAGGTGTTGGATGGGAAAAGATCCCATGACACCGATTACAATCCCAGATCGAGTATTTTTGACTGATGGTTGGGGAGAGTGGGAGAAGGATCCAACTGGCAGTCATTCACTGACAAGGCTTAGCCTTGGGCGGTGCCAATGTACACCGGTGTTGTATATTATCACACAGAGACATGGATAACTAAGGGTCGAGATAGACTCCCAACTGACCACAATTACATGCCCCCAACGCTTACGGTAGTCACCGATTTCTACAAGCTAAAACGAGAAATGACCTTTCAATATGTTCCATGTCAGGTGTCCATGGTTGGAGTAGATGATCAGCCTGATGCTTTCATAGGGTATCAGTTTACTAACACTATGTGGAAAACAATAGTTATAACCAAAGCTTATTACTCTCTGTATGCTTAGCACCTAATCTGGACCACTATGGCTAGGCCTGCGGAGAGGGTGCTTTGGACCATACCCAAGTGGGACCTTGAGACAGCAAGTAAACCAGTCTTTTATCCACTATAGAGGTCAACCCCATTTGAGCTTCGGCAGGTTGAAAGAGCCTAAGATCGGGTCTCTACTACACAAACATGCAGAGAGATATAGAATTGATCACCAAATTAGTGAAACATTTGGCCACCAGAAAGTCATGACTCTTATACTACTATTCCTGACTATGAAATATTAGTAGATCGCTGGGGACAGTGGGAAAAAAGACGAAAACTTATGGTATCCTTTGACCAACATGGCTCAACCTTACACTGTCTCCTCTTGCATTTGGCTGTTGGATTCTAAAACCACAGTTGGTATCAGATCTACTCTAGGTCAGCCGGACTTAGTTACATTTGTTCATCAGTGTAAACTCAAGAAAAAAGTTGTTTTTCACTACTTAGATCCCTGACTTAGTGACATCGACCCCAGAAACTTTCAGGATTATCAAATTGAAATGTATATGTGGAAAACTATAACTGTTACTAAAGCCTGTCTTAAAGGACTTGCAATGTATCCCTCTCCACCTTCCCAACTGGAAATCCAGCTCAGCAAACTGCCAGTGTGGAAAACTGAACATCCGTCAGATATGGACTCCATGTTAACACGAACGTCGAGGTGCTAGCAACATCTCGTGTTAACGGCTCTCTACGACACGCAAAGTGTCTGAGCTGAAGATAATATACATCATCTCAACGAACTGAACTGTTAATAAAATCATACTGTTGTTATAATCACACCGATGCTGTATTTACACTGTTTGGTAATTATAAGTTTTTTTTTGTGTGACATTTACAGTCCACCAATCTGTTGTCTGGCTTATGCTGAATATGTCTAATCACTGTACGGAGGGGTCATAAAGTTGATAGCAGAAGGTTAAAAGCTCCAGGTTACAATGAATGACCTGTATATGGAATAATAATAATATAATTATAATAATGATCTTTATTTATAGAGCACTTTTCTAAAACCACTTTACAAAGTGCTTCACACAAGGCAACAACTTCACAACAAGCAGATCATAACATTTTCCAATAAATTAATAACAAATAAAATAAAACAAATGAACAAATAAAAACAAATAAAACAAGAAAAATAAAACAAGAAAACAAATAAAACCAGCAAAAACTGTAGTCAATAAAATCAAGAACAATTAGGAAAAGCTCTCCAATAAAAGTATGTTTTAAGAAAAGATTTAAAAGAGGTCACTGATTCTGCTGACCTGATTTCATTAGGCAGCTCGTTCCAGAGCTTTGGGGCTCTGACTGCAAATGCTCTGTCACCCCTAGTTTTCAGCCTTGCTTCGGGAACAGATGAAAGACCTCTGCGCGAGGATCTCAGGCTACGTACTGGTTTGTATGCTACTAGGAGGTCAGATATGTAGGATGGAGACAGGCCATGGAGAGCCTTAAAAGTCAACAGTAAAATCTTAAAATCTATTGTGAAAGTAAATTTTGTTGTGAGCTCATAACTTTTCATTTATTCACATGTTAATCATCTATTCATAATTATTATTTTGTATACTTATAAATATTTAGTAAATATATGCTTGTGTATTGACTTTAATTAGTTAATAGTCCCAGTTCTATTCATGTCTCCAGTCTTGAACTCTTACCTAGTTTTGTGTCTTCAGGTTTTTATGTGTGTATGCTGAGCAACGTGACTCTTGTATAAATAAGGTCAAAAAGGTCAGCTATATGGTGGAATACAGGTCCTTATATGGAAACGTTTTCTGCTTGGCAGACTGTAACCAAACTTATATAACATGTAACACCGACCAATGGAAAAGAGTTTTTGTCTCTAGAATACTATGAAAGCTGTATTCTTGTATCTTCTCTTTGAGATAGAGAGTGATGGCTGATGACTTCTATTGTCTGTCTCCTATTGTACAATATATTTTTGTCAATGATCTGTAAGTGTTTCTTGCGTTTTGTTCAACATAAGAGTAAAGGCAGTTTTTCCACGACATAACTTGGGGTCTCGTCCGGGATCCATCAACCCGTCTCTGCTTCTCTGGAAGAGAACAAGCCGACCCTGGCCAGGCCAATCAATCAATGACTGGGGACCTTCCGGAGCCTACACAAAAAGGTTTTTTATCCAGAAGGCCTAAGGTTGTTCTCTTTTCAGGCAGTGGAAGGCAGTAAGTGGATTCCTTATGTTTTTAAAAAATAATATTACTAAATGTGGAAAACTGCATTTTTGTGTTTTATAGTCCAAATTTGATTATTAAGGGTTGAAACGCTACTGGTTGTTGGTTGTCGTTGTTTGTTCTGTTGCATGTGATGTGTAAACACGCGATACGAGGCAAGACCGTCTGATACGTGAGCCTGTGTATGAAGACTGTAAAACTTCCTAGAGGAAGCTGTCTGCTCTAGAAGAAAAAAAAAAACCCAACCGGTCGAGGCAGATGACCGCTCACCCAGAGTCTGGATCTGCTCGAGGTTTCTGCCTGTTAAAAGGGAGTATTATCCTCGCCACTGTCGCCTAGTGCTTGCTCATGGGGGGAATTGTTGGGTCCCTAAATTAAGAGAGAGAATTCAACCGGTTGGGGCGGATGACTGCTCACCCAGAGTCTGGATCTGCTCGAGGTTTCTGCCTGTTAAAAGGGAGTATTATCCTCGCCACTGTCGCCAAGTGCTTGCTCATGGGGGGAATTGTTGAGTTCCTATCTTAAAGATAAGTTCCATATATAGAGTGCCCTAAAATAACTTCGTTATGATATGACGCAATATATAAATTGAACTGAATTGGCTTAAGTTGATGAGAGAGCAGGACAGAGTGTCAGTTAAGGGAAACTGAGGGGGGTAAGGAAGAACCTTGCTCCAGGGTTCTTCCACTGTAAGAACAGGTTCAATGCCTGTACTCTGATTTTTGTGAGGTTTTTGACTCCTCAATTTTTTGGTGTGCATGAGTCTATCAAATAGTGTGTAAGATTTGTTTTTTCTTCCTTCTTGGTTTCGGGATTTCGTCCCCCCACTTTTCTATCGAGTGTGTGTAGCTGCAGTGACCGGTCGGTATGTGTGTGATTTATGCGGTTGAAGGTTGTGTGTGTGAGTGTCTAATGCATTACAGATGTGGAGAGTAAGCTTGTGAAGAAGTTGTTTGACTAAAAAAAAAAAGAAGTGTGGAGGATTGTGTGTGTTTTAAAGGAAACTATATAAATAGTAAGGAAGGATCTTTTAAGTTTTAAGTGTAATAAGAATAATACAAGTTATAAAATTATTCATAATTATAATAATTATAATTATATATATATAAAATAAAGAAAAAATTGGGGAGTATTATATTAATTTATAACAGGATCGCCATGGGTGTTACCAATTCACATCATAAAAATTTAATTGGTCCTGCAAAAATTACGAGTCACAAATATGGTCCTGATTCTATACAATATCTGTCAAAGTGGAATAAAAAGTCAGGATTTCCTCAACATGGAAGTCTAAATAAATCTACCATCAAAACCTTAAAAAAAAACATAGCAAAAAGGTTTGAAGGCAAAATTAAGACAGCCAAGACAAGATTAATAAAAAATGGAATGAACAAGTTGAAAGTTGTGGGAAAAAGAAGCAGAAAATATTGAAAGAACAGAAAAAGTGCATAAGAATGTAAAAATGTTTGTTTCTTTGAGTGTGGATGATGCAAATAGCAAGATGGAGTCGCCTGGTTCTACAGGTCTTTTTGAATGGGACAGTGATCATATGGCTGAGTGTGTTGGAGTTTGGGAGACCATTGCAGAGAAGATGAATTATATTAAGCGAACGCCTTTTTCCACTGTGCTGAGTGCACATAAGATTGACGACTTACTTAACTGCCCAGAGGGGCCGCCCCTCCCACAGCAAGAAACAGAGTCTCACTCTGGTGGACAACCAGTACAGCAACAGCAAGTCCACCCCCAACAAGTGGGTAATGGAATTACAGGAGAGACATCAACAAAACCAGAAACCGAAGGAGCCACTGCAGCACCACCTGTTGGTACTAGTTGTCGACCCTCCACCTGGGATTCAACTGTTCCTTGGAATGTCACAAATGACTCTGCTTATCAACCACAGTTGACAGCTCTGTGTGAAGAATTGGAGAACAACTTTAAGCCAGCCACAAATATGGCAGCTGTGAATGCAAGTGTGCAAAAATCAGAAGAACCATTTGATAACTATTTTACACGAAAACTGCAAACTTCTAACACCTATAGTGGTAAAGAACAACCAACTGATACCACTAATGATTCTGTTCGGGAAAGACAATCTGTCCAAACTTTGGTGGATGGTTTGCAACCAGAGCCTAGAACCATTTTTGTAATATACTGTATGGGATGTCAAAGTGTAAGGCCAACTGAAATAAAAAGACACTGTGCACACGCGGAGACTGTTGTTCAGGATGAAAAGAATCAACAGTTGAAAAAAATCCAAAAATGCGATTGAAAGGCTCCAAATGGCTCAATTAGCCTACTATACTCCAACTGGAAGAGGCAGAGGCCATGAACGTGGAAAAGGAAGAGGAAGAGGAAGAGACAGAAATTCTTCATTTGGGAGGAAAGGAGAAAATTATGTTTGTTGGAAATGTGGCAGAGAAGGTCATTTTTCCAGAAACTGTAAGACTCAAGTTTCCTCAGAATGGGATGGCGAACAAGCCATGTCATATCCACCATCCAACAATGTATCTGTGAACAGACCATTTGGAGACAGGGGTCAGACAAGTGTTTCTTGCGTTTTGTTCAACATAAGAGTAAAGGCAGTTTTCCCACAACATTATTCAAAAACATACTGGGAGCCAATGCAAGGAGGCTAAAACAGGTGTAATGTGGTCACTTCTCTTGGATCTTGTTAAAAGCCTGGCAGCTGAGTTCTGTACAGTCTGGAGCCGATTAATAGATTTTTGGTTGAGGGAGGTGAAAAGGCTGTTGCAGTAGTCTAGACATGAGGAGATGAAGGCATGTAAAATGGTCTCTGTGTCATTAAAAGATATAATTGATTGTATTTTGGCAATATTTCTAAGATGATAATAACAAGACTGCAGAAGTTTTGTTGTGTGCTGCTCAAAGCTTAAGGTACTGTCAAACCAAACGCCAAGGTTCTTTGCAACAGGCTTGATGTGTTCCATCAGGGAACCAGCTGATGGTTGGATTTGTTTTGTTAGGTTGAGGGGGCCAATTACAACAATCTCTGTTTTGCTGGAGTTAAGCTGCAGAAAATTTTGTGACATCCAGTTTTTGATATTGCATAGGCAGTCATGTATTGAACTCAGCATGCCAGGATCAGTGGCTATAATGGGCAGGTAGATCTGCGTGTCGTCGGCATAACAATGGAAGGAAACACCATGTTTCTGGATAATATGTCCCAAGGGAAGTATGTACAGAGAAAATAAAATTGGTCCTAACGCTGACCCCTGAGAGACACCATACTTGACAGGAGCAAAATATGACATGTGGTTATTAATGGAGACATAGAACCTCCTGTTTAACAGGTATGAAGAGAACCATTTTAAGGCTGTTCCAGATATTCCTACCCAGTGCCTCAGCCTGTCTAATAGAATGGTGTGATCGACTGTATCAAAGGCAGCGCTAAGGTCCAGAAGAACAAGGAATGAGCACATCCCATTATCAGCGGCCATTAAAAGGTCACCATGAGCAGGGCGGTCTCAGTGCTATGATGCTTGCGAAAGCCGGATTGGAATTTTTCAAAAATGTTATTGTTTTCTGCTGTTAAAAGCAACTGCTTGAACACATATTTCTCTAAGATTTTTGATATAAAAGGTAGTTTTGAGATTGGTCTGTAGTTTTGAGGAAGGGTAGGATCCAGTCCAGGTTTTTTTAAAAGAGGTTGTACACATGCGGTTTTAAAATAATCTGGGACACAACCATAAGATAAAAAACTGTTAAAAACTGACAACAGACAGGGCCCGATAGATTCAATGATTTTGAGAAGAAATTTTGTTGGTATTACATCAACTGGACTGGAGGACATTTTCATATGCGATGTTATTTCTAAAAGCTCAGACAAAGACATGGGAGTAAAGTGATTTAAAGTGTTCTGTAGTGGGTCGTGGATTTTAGAGTATGTGCCGATAGGGGTAACAGAAGCTCTGATGGACTCTACTTTATCAATGAAGTAAATTTAAAAAATTTCACAATCAGCGTCACTTTCCGCTGGGGCACAGTGAGGGGTCGGATTTACCAGCTGATCAACGGTCTTAAATAATAGTCTGGGGTTATGCTGATGGGCAGAGATAAGTTGAAAGAAATATTGTGTGCTTTGGTTTATCCAAGGCTGCTTTTTTGTAGGTTTTGAGCTGACTTTAAGAGGAGCAATCTTATTCAATATGGATGCGCAGAGTTAAAACAGTCCGTCAATTTGTTGGTGAGATAGTGTTCAGACAGAATTGGGCTATGATAATTAAAAAGTGTACAGAACCTTGAGACACTTTGTTCATTAAAAATGCGAGAGCATGTAGAGTGGGATTGGACAGTGGTAATGCTATCTGTTTCACAGGTAAAAACTATGCATTTATGGTCAGACACACTCATGTCTTTTAATTCCACGGCGGGAACTCTCACACCCAGGGTAAAAACCAGGTCCAAGGTATGGCCACGATTATGTGTCCGTCCACAAACATACTGTTTAAGGTTAAAAGATGTAGTGATGTTTCAAAAATCGGCAGCATGGATGTTTGAGGAGTCATCAACATGAATATTATAATCACCTCAAAGAACAATTCTATCATATTTTAAAACAAGTGTTGATAAAAATTCAGGGAGTTCTACTAAAAAGCCGCTGATAGATTTTGGGGGCCGATAGATTAAGGCAAATAAGATTGGGTAGAGACCTTCTAGTTTAAACAGGAAACTTCAAAGGAAGAAAATTCGCTACATGGTAACTGATGGCATTTGAGATGCTCCCTAAAAACACTCACAAGGCCACCACCGCGACCACTGTTCCTGGGTTTGCTAAAACAGTCATATTGTGGAGGACATAGACCAATAAGCTGGTAGTGATCCTTAGTTTGTATCCAAGATTCAGTTAAAAACATGATATCTAAGTTGGCAGATGAAATAAAATCATTCAGGATAAAAGTTTTACTGGTAAGCGATCTCACATTAAAAAGTGCCATTTTCAGTATTATTGCGCTGGGACCTGTAATTGATGAAGAGGCAGTGGCCGTTGGTGGGACAGTGGTACAGATGATGTACTGAAGATTGTTTTTGTTAATCTGCTTAGCAGTGCAAAGTGGACGAGGAACCCTATTTGTTACAACAGTCTTAATAGAGTAATGAACTGGTGAAGGTGTTGGGGACAAGGAAGAACAATAGGGGGTGCTAATACCCAGGTCAGTAGATTGAGGTGGAACCACAGAAGAAGAAGAGTGGATTTCCGATGGGTATGACTGAGATGTAAACAGTCAATCACGTGGATGAAACAGCACCATGTGTTGTATATTAGCGGGCAGCATCCGAGTACCTGATATGTTTGGGTGGATACCGTCCCTATTAAAAGAGACAGATGATTCCAGAACAGGTTAAAATTGCCAATAAAACCCACGTTGTGGGCTCTACATGCGGACTGCAGCCAAGTATGAAGACTTAGGAGTCTGCTAAAGCGACCAGTACCGTGGCCTACTGTGGGAATGGGCCCTGAGATAAAAACAGACATTCCACAGTGCTTTAGGACGTTAAAAAGATGGTTAAAATCAGATTTGGTCAACTCAGACTGTTGAAGAGCTGTGTCGTTTGTTCCCACGTGGACTATTACTCTTCAGATGGAGGACGGGAGTGATGGCAGTAAATCCTGGAGCTTTTTTCGAATGTCAGAGGCTGTGGCACCGGGGAAACAGTGTGGATGCATTGAAGAAGCGGATATTCCTAGTTATGGAGTCACCGATAATCAGTGTTGAGGGAGAGAAGAGCGGCCGAGGGGGAGTAGGCTGGGCTCTGTCAGAACCTAACGGGGCACATTCAGCATGCACAGTGTGAGCCGTGTTCACCGGCTGAGACTGGATGGTCGTAGCTGGGGACTGCTGCAGTGAGCACGCGGGGTGCCCTGCTGTTCCTGAACGAATGAGACCTCCAGAACTTCTCCTGATCACGGCCTCCTTCAGTAATCTGCGGCGAGAGGAGGAGGGGTGCTTCACCGCTGGAAGGGGTCCTTTGCTTTGTTTTCCTGTGCTGGGCTGGCGAATCCTCAAGGCAGCGCCCGCGGGCGGTGGAGGGGAGACGGCAGCACCAGAAGGCGTTACATCCAGGTCCGGCGAAGTCAGGACCACAGCGGCATCCGATGGATGGACTGGAGCCTCATCAGGCAGAACTGCAAAGCGGTTTGACAGCTCCAGGCGAAGCCGTGATGTTGCTGCACCTGAGCAGTTCCTGCCGCCGCGAACTACCTCGGACCAGGATGGTAGCGTCCGAAGGTTGGTCCGATTAGGTGTGGAGGTAAGAACTGGGGACTTGGGTCTAGCTCCCATTTGAACCCACTCAGCGCCCGGCTGAGCCGGAACCACTACCGACGGAATGACAGCACATGGCTCCACAGCTCCCACAGCAGTGGTGATACTCGACACCATCACATCAGTTTCGCTCACATCAGATAATCTATTCTCCACAGCTACCAGGCTCTTCACCTTGGCACCAGGTACGGCCCCGGCTCCGGCACTGGTCGATGACAGCCATGGAAGAGTGGATTCAAACCAGGAGAATGGTTTAAGTTTGATGCGAGACTGGCTCCCTATCCGGTGGATATAAAGTCGGGGTTCTATCAGCTTTACTGTTATAGCGATGTGGTCCGTCATCAGATGGTGGGTGACGCTTACGCTCCTCTCCTAGTCACGGTTAAAGTAGAGGGGACGTTTGGTGATGTAGTCACACACTGTTTTAACCCCGCCGACTATCTACCTATGGCGAAGAAACATATTGAAAACATTCACATTGAGATTAAAATGGATCAAAACGTCCCGGGAAACTTTACCTACGGGAAAACTATCGTGAAACTGCATTCTAGACCCGTAAAAGCTTTGCCTTAGGGATCGATCATGGCACAGGTGTCTTTGAGATCGGATCCTCATCATTTTGTGAGTTATTATGAAAATCAAGTCGGCGGCACTCTGCCCGGTTTTTACGGCGCGCCCGTCATGTACGGCCGAGGTATAGGCTCTATATTTTCAAAATAATTTCGTTTTGTATCCCCTCTGGTGAAAAGAGGTTTTGCCATCGCTAAACCTCATCTGAAATCGGCCACCTTAAACATCGCCTCCGACGCAATAAGCCAAACGATGGGGAAATTTGCCAAGAACCAGAGTCAAGAAGGATCAGGCGGTATAATGGTTTTGTCGCGGAGACTGAGGAAGAGACCGCCGGGAGATTGTGTTACAGAAGGAAGTAAAAAACGCGGAAACTCTAAAAGGAGAAAATCAGTCGGAAGAAACCGACCTAAAGGGAGTGGCGACATATTTTAGAAAGAGAAACCATGGCTCTGTTACATCATAAATCCGCCGAGTGTACTATGGGGGAGCTGGATTTATTTTCAGCCCCCATGACGCAGCTTTCTATCGAAGATAAGATCTACGTTGAAGTTTTACCATTATCCGCCATTACCGATAAAAGCCCCATTGAGTTCTTTATCCCCGGAGACGGTGAAAAGTTTTGGATCTGAACGACATCTTGTTGCATCTCCACCTGAAAATTACCAACGCGGACGGTACAGACCTGTAGGACGCCGAACCGGTGGCACTCATCAACTATCCTCTGAATACTATTTTTAGCCAGTGCGACGTTACTCTGGGAGATAGGTTAATTTCACAGTCTAGCGCCACGCACCCTTACAGGGCTATGATCAAAACTATTCAACTGATACGTTAAACGGTCAATTCAGCGCGGGGCTATTTTACAAAGACACGGCCGGGGCTATAGACTCTATAATGATCAATAACGGGCCTAATAGAGGTCTAAATACGAGAGATCGGTTTACCGCCGGTTTTAGAGAGGTTCAACTGCTGGGTCCTCTCCACGGGGACATACTTTTCTGCAAGAGGCTTCTTTTGAACTCTCTAGACTTGAGAATTAAACTGACCCATGCCAGCGACTACTTTTGTCTCATGGGACCCAGCAACTCGACTTTCCGTTTGAGCATACTAGGCGCGTCCCTCTTTATGAAAAAAGTGACCGTTGCCCCCGCCGTTCGTTTAGGTCACGCATCTGCTTTAATGAAGGGTAACGCCATATACCCTCTTTCGCGCATTAACGTAAAAACCTACTCCATCCCTCAGAATTCTAGAATATGTAACCAGGAGAACCTCTTTTTGGGTACCATGCCAAAATACGTGGTCGTAGGGATGGTTAACCACGAAGCCTTCACGGGGAGAAGAGACCTGTCGCCCTTAAATTTTGCCCATAACGACGTGGAATATCTGGCCCTGTGTCAGGACGGCAGACAAGTTCCGGCCAAGGCCTTCCAACCCCAATTTAACCAGGGGACTTCCGTCAGAGAGTTTTACAACATGTTTATCGCCACAGGGAGACATCTTAAAGATTTACCTCTGAGCATCAACCGTGAGGAATTTCAGAACGGATACTCTATTTGTTTTTAATCTCAACCCTGGCGAAGACGTCAAAGCCTTGTCCCACGTGTCCAACAAAACTTTAAGACTGGAAATGAGATTCAGAGTTCCCTTACCACATACTCTTATCGTTTATGCCTGTTACAATTCCATTTTGGAGATCAACTCTAAAAGACAGGTGCTGGTGGATTATTATTAAAAAACGAGAAGAATGAATAATCATCAATTGGAAAGTCTTTTGCGACATCTGCTGGGTGATGTATTTTGCGGGGTGTGGGCTTCTGACCAGTTACCATTACTGAGTCGTTCGTTTAGACTCCCCGCTTACTTTATTATAAACACGCATAAAGGACACAAACCCGGGGAACACTGGTTATCTTTAACTCTGGAGGAGGACGGTAACGCCACCTTTTTCAACTCTTTTGGATTCCCCCTGATTTTCCTCATTACCCCTCGAGCATCTTGCAGTTTTTGGAAAACCACAAAGGGACTCATCGTGTATTCTACCACAACCATCAGCTTCAACACCCTCTGTCCACCATGTGTGGTCAACACAGCATATATTATCTCTGCCATCGGGCTTGCAGATTATCTTTTGAACGGGTATTGTCTTTGTATCAAGATGTGTTAAAAAACGACCTTAAGGTGTCCAACTTTGTAAAAAAATATCAACATTGTATCAGAAATCAAAGCTCCGAGTCTTTTAGCCATGGGGCTTGTTCTTTACAAATGTTTAAAGATTGTTACAACCTGTGAGATGCGTGTATTCTGTACTCTTTGTAGGCTTTAAATGTTATCCGCTTTTGTTTTTTGTTTTTTAAATAAAAATTGTCTGTAGGCTTTAATTTTTTTTCGCTTTTTTAAAAAAATAATTAATTGTAGGCTTTAAATGTTTCTGCTTTTGTTTTTTATAAATAACAAAAACAAATGTCTGTAGACTCTGAATGTGAGTAATGAACAATTTATTGAGAAAAGACAAAAACACTGACTCGTCTCATACAATTAAAGTACAATTAAATTTATGGGGCAAGGTTGTTCCAGCGCGTAGATTTTCTTGTTTTACGAGTTCTAGTTTTTCTTTCTGGAGAGACTTCTTCTTCCTCTTGCGTAATCCATCGTGGGGATAATGTTATTTTCCTTTTTACGGTCCGCGCTTCGGGAGAGACTTGTTCTTCTTCTTCCACCAGTGTAATCCAGTGTGGGGATAACGTTATTTTCTTTTTTACGGTCTGTGCTTTGGGAGAGACTTCTTCTTCCATCGGCGTAACCCAGCGCGGGGATAACACTATTTTCCTTTTTACGATCTGCGCTTTGGGAGATACTCGTTCTTCTTCTTCAGGCCCAATCTGTGTTCCATCTGTTTTGAGACGACGGTATTGATCGCAAGCATGAGGGTTATTTACCCAGGATGAGGGGATGTTGAGTTCGTTAAGTTTTCCTGTGCACGCGGAGTTATTTAAGAAACTCAGCCAGCCTTTAGGCGGTGGGGTTCTGGCTTTTTTATAAGAGACCGTAAGATTTTTAAATAAATCAATCATATGAGAGCCTTTCACAATCTTGCCCTTGTAAACAAATTCCCCTTTCGGAGTCCATCCGTCGCTGCTCTTGGCTAATTTCTTAATGATGTACCTGGTGTTCTTGCGGTCTCACGCGGGGAGGTTATTCAGTACCTCGTTCACCACGTCATCCGAGTCAGCCTGTTGTTTTTCAGCAACGCCGTCATCCTGGTACAGCTTGGCCTGAGCCGTGGCCTGAGCCTCTGGGTTCTCGGTCAACGGGTCTTGAGGTAGAGTCAATGTAATACGACGTTCTTCTTTTTCCCCTTGCTTGATCAGCATGAGGTATCTTTGCAGCATGGCGTTGTATTTTTTAATTTTTTCGTACAGGCTCAATCCTGGCTCGTTTAATATCGCTCTCATTCTTGCATCCAAATCGCCTTCGGAAACCTCCCGACTGTTTCTTCAGAGTCTGGTGTTTGCGTTTTAGGCTGTTTTTTTTTTATCCACCAGCAGTCTGATATCTTTTTGTTGTTTTTTTAATTTTTTGTATCGAGTCGGAGACAGAGGGATGTTTCCTTTTAAAAGATTTAAAGTGATCTCGCACAGAGCCTGGAGAAAGTCAGGGGAGGAATGGGTGAGAATGTCTATGTTTCTGAGGCGTGGCGTGGTACAGAGCTTTTAGTAAGGGAGCGTTTCTTTTTAACTGAGTCGACATGATTGCTTACTTTGTTTTGGGGATATAAACGACCAGCCACTGATGAGGAAGCACACCCGACCTCAGTCTGTATTGTTCTGGGCAGGCGGGCATGAGGTCGATGATTAAATATCCGTGGGCATCTTTGGTGGCGTCTTCGAAATTTTCCATGAAAAAGTGTGGGAAAAAAGGCCAGATGTCCTCAGGATCTTCACCACACTTTAAAAAACTAACAGATTCTAATAAAGAAAACATTGAGTCCGGATGAGTTCAGATGTGAGCAGAGTTTACTTTTGAATCAAGCAGTACAGCAAACACGAGTCCTTCCATGGAACGACTGAACATGCAATGCACAGATCCTTCCTTTTATACTCTCCTGTTACCCTTCCTTCTGTGGTCCTAACAGCATGGTACCACCTCTTAACCTTGAACTGCTAATCCTTAAATCCTATGCCAGACACCATTGTTTTTCTTTTTTTACTAATTTTCCTTTGTTCAAAAACAATGGTGTCATCTTCCAGATGATCTCAGGCTCCAAAAGCCTGACCTCATCGGATCACGATAAATGATCGTGTCAAATGCCAGGTGATTTCCAATCCCAGCGGCCTGACCTCATCGGATCATTAACTAATGGTGTCTGTTCATAACTTTGCCTGTTTTTAAAAAAAACATCACTGTGCTTCTAATGTTCTAGGCACTTTCCATGATCTTCTGCTGCTCTCACTTAGCCATGTCTGCTGTTTCCTGACTCCTATTCGTCATCTGAGTTATTATGATAGTTTGTGCTCATTAACATTGTCTGTGTACATTACAGCACCATCATTTGAATATGTACTACCAGACTTCCAGTGTGACATTTTATTTCAATGTTCTAATAGCCAAAAGGCAAAGTTTTTCCGTTGGCAAACAGACGTCTCTTGTCATACCTTTTTCACAAATTTTTCAACAGAAACCCTCTTTTATCACGAGTGATGTTGTGTTGAGGGGTTTCAATCAGACCCTCTTCAGAGTTGTTTAAGTAACCCTCCACCAGCTCTCTGACGCTATCAAAGTTGACCTGTTCACAGCATTCCTGGGTCTGTGTAATGCCCTTTATACGCAGCACTACTTTCTTTTCTTTGACCGTTTGATAAGCGCAACTCTTGGGACCAGCGGCCACAAATTCCCGAATGCTGTCACCCCCCAACTCGTCCGTTAACTGGCCCAAGTATTACCCTATTTCTAGGGGAGTCTCTCCATCTTTCACCACGTATATCAAGCTATTGGTGTCTGTATACAAAACATTGTCTTGCACCCGCTCCAGATAACTGTACAGCTGTAACCAAGCGCAAGCGGTGGTGAATGCGGCTATGAATACGTTATTCACCTTGTTGGGGGGCACGACACAGCGCTCGCTGTAGGTCCATTGAACCATAGCGGTTTTGTCGTTGATGAAGCTAAAGTAATTGACTCTGTATTTCCCCGAAAACATAAAGCTGAAAAATTCTTCAGGCTCACTGACGAGGGTGGTCTGAGTCAGGTTACTGCTCTGGGCAAACTTCCCCCAGAAGCTGTTGAGACACAGTTTGGACACTTGTCTCTTTGCAGGGTTTGCCTCAATTTTGTCGGCGTCTAACTGAATACCTTGATTGACCCTATAGTCTCTGATGTACTTTTCCCTGCTTTCTTGATCCGTCGCCTCGGGCGGGTACCCCGAAACTTCCTGCTTACCTTTCAGAAAGGTGTGTATGTAGTCGACAAAAATGGAATCGCTCTGTCTGTCAAAGTACCACACCTCTGTGATCTTTGCGACTCTATACCCCAACCCTAGAGCCTTGTTAAATTCAGCCGTCACCCAAACCCCCGTCAAAGCTCTGGCCTCGTCGTCGTGGCTGCAAGGACCCTGCTGATTATTGATATCTGCGCAGGTACGGCAGAGGGTAAACACCAATTTACCTCGAGCCGTTTTGTGGGGTAACATGGGGAAAAAGGGAAGTAACGTCTACATAGTGTACTCGTTCATTTTCACCCACCGTGTACCTCTACCTGATGGCGCTCGTCCTACCACCAAAAAGAGCTTGGCGGGGGGAGAGAGGTTCCGGAACCTCGAAACCCTTGAGAAACTCTCTTACCCCTGGATGGGATTTTTTCATCTCCGTCCATTCGTGCTCTCTAATGATGACCGTAGGGATACTGTGAACAATTCAATTCAATTCAGTTTTATTTATATAGCGCCATATCATAACAAAGTTATCTCAGGGCACTTTAACAGTCCTTAACGTCTGTAATTTCTCCTCACTGGCCACGTGTAGCTCCTCAAAGGGAGCGTTAGTCAAAGGGCAGGTTTCATGAGGTTGAAAACAAGACGGACAGCTGTGATAAAAGCATAGCTGTCTACATGGTACCTACTAATCTGTTTTTCACCCATGTTTAGAGCGTGTTGGACCCACGCCAACCACTGGATGGCGGCATTGGAGAAGGTTTTGCTTTGGCGCCTATAGTCATCTGGTGAAGGTATCGCAAGGGTTTTAGGAGGCAGAAAATTGGTGAGAAAGACTTTCATGCAGGCTGAGGCGATGGTGACGCAGCTAAGAGGGTCCACGCCCGTTTCTCAAAGAAACTCATTTCTGAATTTGGTACAGCCAGTTAAGAGAATGTCAACGTCATTTTTGCAATAACGTTTGGCTTCCTTCTCAAAGTTAAAGGTTCCCCCGCTTCTTTACTAACCAACTTCTCTGTACCAACCATAAAACTCTTCCAGCTCACAGGGACCCATGCGCTCTACGCTGTAATCATGCGGTGAGGGGTAGGGTCCTGTGTAATTTAAACGCTCCTCTGAGCTGAAGCCGTGAGGAAAATCCCCCTTGGTTTGATTACTGAAGCCCAGCGCCTTAGGCATGGCACTAAGACGCATGGTGAGGAAAGACAGGGAGTCTATGTATTTTATCTCATAATCAGGGTCAGGAGCAGATGACTTTGCTTCCATGCATGATGAGAGACGGTTTTAAACCCAACTCTATCATACCGTTGAGGATCAAGAAGCTGTCAAATCCTTTAGCATTGTGTGCTATTAATACAGCCCCCCGATACTGAGGCTTTCTGAAATGCAGGAGAAAAGATTTGACACACTCTAAACCATAAGCACCCCACTCTGATCCCTGTAACGTTTTTGTACACACCAGGTAGGGGTGGTGCACACCGTCCTTTCCTACAAATGTTTCAAAATCATAGAAGATCAATTTCTCATTGTACTCTGTGGTTGCAGGGAGAGGTTGAATGTAACATTGATGATCGTTAGAGCTTATGTCAGAATCCAGAGCTAATTTTCCTTCGCAAATTTTACATTTTGGCGTCGGACACTTGTGTCGCTTGCTATCTTTAGTCATAGTGACATAGTACATTTTCCCGCATTTTAGGCATTTTTTTATTTAACTCACATTCGCTGGCGTACCCTCCAGCCACCGGTCTTGCTACAGCCTTTTTGTGTCTAGACAGACAGGAAGGAGTGCGACACGTTTTGTTACAGTCGTGGCAAAAGACAGGATCCAACGGATCACGGGTGCAAGCCTGGTCGTTGCAGATGGAGCAATGGCCGCCGCATCTGTGTTTAACAGGATTGTTGTAGCCCTTATAACAGAAATGACAGGCATGTCGGGTCCCTAGAAAACCTTTAAGATTTTTTTATGCCGTAGTAGTGGTTTTGGGATAGAAACAGGAACAGAGGTGAGTCAGAAGTTTTAGGGAAATCGGTCTCAAAATGAGACAGGACTCGATTGTCATGGTTTCTGTATAAAACTATGATTTTGCGTTTTAAAATCTTTTCAAATTTGTTGACGTCGCTAAAGGTCACAGCCGTCTGCTCGCTCAAACCGGTGCAACGTTGAAACACTCTGCCTCACTGTGTAGCCTGACTGGTCTGTGAGTTTAGGATCGATGAGATGTGCTAAGCTGATGGCAAAGCAGAGCTGGTTTTGTGTGTTGTTTACATCGTACAAGTGACAAGCTTTCTTTTTTAAGATTTCACATTCTAGAGTTTTTTCAACCATCCTTTTAACCCCTCCCCTGGGATTCTGCACCACCTGCACAACTAGTTCTAGGCTGGCGTCGGACATAATTGACATGTTTGATTGTACTAACCGGTCCAGTAAGGCTTGAAAAGCCGGTAGGACGGCGTCATCCTCATCGTTAATGGTGATGGAAACATGATTTCGCACATTTTCACCAATCAACTCCAACTGTATCACATCATTGCGTCTGACCTCTGACGTTGCTCTATTGGCCAGATCCTGAAGGTTGTCCATCACATGTGAATAAAATGAAGCTTTATTGGGCACATTTTGAGGAGGAGGAAAATTTTACATTTGTCTAATTTCCAGATTGTTAAAGCGGGTCCGAGATACCGTTCTGGATGGATCTACCTGCTCATTTTCATTCAATGCTGAGGAGGGACCCACGGTCGGTTCAGTTTCCTGACCCGGATTCCCTCTATGTTGTTGCGGGGGAACAGACTCGTCTAAATTAGGGGTTGGGGTTGGGGTTGACAAAACGCTAGCGGCAGAGGAGGGCTGAGAATCATTTTGCTGTGAGAGAGTAGGAGGTAAGGTTTGTTCATAGAGCCGGAGACCATCTTCTATAGGTCGAAAATAGTTTTCAACGTTATGGTCTCGAACTTCTTCCAGTAGTTGTGTGCTTTCTCTCCTCTTTCTCTCTCTCCCCTTCTGTTGCTTTCTGCAGGTATTTCTGCCTCTGTAGCTGTAGAGTCTGGATCTATGGCTGCGGCCACTTGCTGCCCCTGTGCTCCTGCTCTGCACCCACTGCTGCTATTACTGTTGTTGCTCTTATTATTAGTATTGCTATTATAATATTGCTCTTAGTATTATTTCTGTTGGTGTTAACATCAATACCATTACCACAGCTATTACTTTACATCTCTATGTGGAACTGTACTGTGCTGCTGTATGTTCTCTTTCCTCCTGCTCTCTCTCTCCCGCTCCCCCTTCAACCCAACTGGTTGAGGCAGATGACCACCCACCTAGAGCCTGGTTCTGCTCGAGGTTTCTACCCGTTAAAAGGGAGTTTTTCCTTGCCACTGTCGCATAGTGCTTGCTCATGGTGGGAACTGTTGGGTCTCTGTAAATATAAAGAGTCGGGCTAGACTTGCTCTACTCGAAAAAGTGCCCTGAGGTAACTTTGTTATGATATGGCGCTATATAAATAAAACTGAATTGAATTGAATGATTTCTGAAATAGGATCAGCGTCTACTTCGTCTGTGATACCAACCTCTGCTCGGACCCTCTAGGCTTCGAGGTCCGACATTCTCCTCTTGGACGGCTTCAGGATCACCGTGAAAATCGGGAGGGCTTCCAGGTCGGAACCGGTGTTCCGCGGCTTCTAAGAAATCTGTAAGTAAGTGGTTTCAAAATATTAAAATAAACACTGTGGATGTTGCAATTTACTAAGAGAGGACCGTACCTACCGAATTCTGAATGTGTGAAGCTTAAACCTTCCAGCTCGTCAGAATAACTGTTGAAAATAAAGAAATAGGTTTTTAAAAAGTACAATGTTGCAGGAAAATAAAATTGATTCAATAAAAATATATAAAAGGCTTCACTTACTGGGAAACAGGGATGCGTTCCTTGGAGTGACATGGTTATCTCCCCGTACTGTAATTTCTAAAAAGATAGTTTGTTGCTATTTAGGCCTAATGTTTTATTCTTGATGGAAATACTCAAAATAGTAAGATAAATATTATTACCGCTGCCCATCTTGCGTCTTCAGTCCTCGGTCTTGAGTGAGTCTCGTGAGGGGATTTCAGACCCGTATTTTATATTGTCTTGCTCATAATAGATGCATTTCACTTTGTCGAAAATTAATATACTTATTTAGAATAATGTGCTTTGACACGCCGTCTACTATAACTCTGTTTGCTGGAATGTGAGTATGTGACAGGAGCAGTGGGACTCCCGTGGGAAAATTTTGTTTTTTGTTTTTTGCAGCCTTGTTGGGTGTTTTTGATCTTATAGTCTTAGCTATCATAATACAGAAGCGTTGTCTTCTTCATGCGGTGTCGATGTCATGCGGGGGAATTTGACCTTTAACTCTGCAAACTTTATGCAGTTTTGCTTTTGTTAACCCACGCTTTTTTATAAGATGTTCTCACCGACGTAACGCCCCTAACTTTGTACACAGAGTTTATCGATGTACTCTCATAATAGATGCATTTCAGTATGTCAAAAATGAACATACTCGACCAATAGAGACTTTTCACTTTAGTCTATGTTGCATTAGACGGAATGAGCATATGCCTGTTTTATTCAGGATAGTATTGCTTTGACACGCTGTCTACCATAACTCTGTTGTTTGCTGGAATGTGAGTATGTGGCAGGAGTAGTGGGACTCCTGTGGGAAAAAGATGTTTTCTCACTGACGTAATACCCCAAACTTTGTAAAATAATAAAATATATAAAATAATCCCAAAGATGGTTTCTATCATTTTAGGTACTTCTTATCACGCTGATGTTTGTTCAAGTGTTCATTTTTTTGATCAGTTTGGTTTTAATTACTTATTTGATGCTATAAAAAGGTTGTGTGACATCATGATTGACAGCTGTGTGTGTGCTCGCAATTGGTTCAGGTGGGTGTACTGTAGGCAGGAACTCAATACTGCGGATCACTACTGCGCAGACTGGCTCCAAATTATGTCACCAGCACGAGATAGCAGCTCCCGTTTCCAGGATATTTTGGCTTCATTTTTGTACAGTGGGAGGAAGTGGAGACATGGATGTATAAGAACTGGATACGGTGCCCAGCTTGAAGACAGATACAAGCCACTGCATGGAGATTAACGTCTGTGCTCTCTCGTGGCAGGGTTGAAAAGCTGATGTACAGTAATCACAAAGCCGATCGATCAGTCTCTCTTCCATCTTCACAGCTGTTCGGTAAACAGTGGAATATTAAGGTAAACAGCTAATGCTACAATGCTACAGGTAAACACAGTTCTTCTTCACCTGGGCATCTACCGGTCTGATCGCTGGCGTTATTGGCTGCCGCAGTGTGACGTCGGGTTGCGTTTCTCCAAAAGTTGAATCCGTTTCAACTTTCTAATACATCAAATTTTATGTTTTTAACCACACCTCTGTCTTAGTATACTTATCATTACCGAAATCATCAACCTCATTTCCAAAACCTATGTATCATTACCGCAGCAGGTGTTCATTTAATGTTAATCTAATGAATGCAAAAATAGTAGTTTGCTTTTAAATCTATGTGAAGAAAATGTGTTATGTTCCTTCAGGTTTGCCACATCATTTTGAAAATATGTCAGGTTTCAATGTTGGTGGTGTTGAGGTAATGAGAGAAATCAGTCAAAATTAAATAAAAATAATGCATAAACATATTTCAGAGTTTCAATTCAGTGTGCACGACTGTTAATCCATTTTTAAAAATGTGAGAATGTATTAAATTTCCTAATGGCATTGACATTTTCAGACCGTTGCGGTAATGAGAATTTAAGGGACTTGTTTTGGAAAATGTGTTCAAAAAGGTGTTAAATTGTCAGTAAAAGTTTTTAATTAATACTCAAACACTTCAGACCTTGTTATTAATGCCTAAAAAGGAAATTTGTTGGTGCAAGTCTTATAAAAATGAATGTTTGAAATCTTTGACACCAAGATTTTGTGAGAATCACCCCGGTATTCTATACAGTAAAAGTGCAACATATCCAAAACTCAACTCTGGTGTCACCTGACATACAGCTGTTCCATTATCTAACCCTGTACAGCGCACAGACATGCTACAAGTGGGTCACTTCAACCCAAAACACATGTGCATGTGTGCACACGCGCACACACACACACACACTCTCTTTAACTGCATCACAGAAACACAGGATTCAGTAGATTGAGCCACTGGTCAAAATGAAAACTAAATGAATGAACTGGCTGAATATTTCCACGCTAGTCCTGAGATTAGTAGCAATTAGCAGACTATACTTTAGCATTAGCATGAACTGCATACTGACAGTGTGTTACTTCTGTCTTTAAGTATTTTTGGGGGATTGATTTCCTCTATTAGAGGAGAGATGACAGGAAATAAAGGAAGAGAAGCAAGGGACAACATGCAACAAAGGCTCCCAGCTGGAATCAAAGCGTCCCCCTCCTCTGGCCAAACTCTTATCTTTGACGTCACTTAAACATGTTAAAATGTCAACCATTGTTTTAATGTTTTGGTAATTTGTGTGCACAAAATATGACACTGTGCCTCCACCTTCCCCTCATTAGTTTGTGTGTTAGCATAGACCTCTGTATACAGCTGTATTCTACCCTGGACTATAATCATTTTGAGGTTTCTCATTTGTTTGAACGTAAGTTGACCAATGGGACAATCTTCCAAAAACATGGTGTATTCCTAAACATTCTGAATAAGAAGATTCCTTTTCCTAAACATTAGACTGTGAAGTTTTCATTAACACACAGACTCATCCAATCATGACACTACAACACTGCTAGTGCTCATAAACTCCACATTTTTAATTTTACCTACAGAGCATCTTTGCTCCTGAAAAGCTTCACTGATGACCTTACCAATCTCTCTTCGTTTCTGTCTCTCACAGTGAGATCAGGGTTTGGAGAGTGGAGTGCTGCACTGTGAAGACAGATCAGAGAGAAAGAGAGAGATGCATATGGTGAAGTTTGCTTTCAGAGCTTTCTGCCTGAAGGCTTTAGGAAGTCAGGTGGCGTAGTATAAAGAGCGACAAAGTCCATGTAAGGAGCAGGTCAGGATGGATGAGTGGGTCAAACACAGGACTTTCACCCAGGAGACCGCTGTTCCTGTCCCGTGTGAAACCAAAAGTCAACATTAAATTATTTTAACCCAAACCATGATCTTTTCGTAAACCTAACCAAGTAGTTTTGGTGCCTAAACCTAACCAAACTGCGACCGTGCCACAACATTAACCACATATTAAAAAGCCATCTGGCAGAAAGCCCTGAAGGCAAACTTCTCCCATGTCAGCGTCTCTCAACCCCTTTACAATATGCATCTCAGTCATTTGGTTGGTTTCTAACAAAGTGGGCATGACAGGTCAACAGGAGGAACACAATATTGAAATGAGAGGACACAGTACTGTTCAGGAAACTGATCTGTATGTTTAACAACAACAGAATGAAGTGATGTCAACACTGAACAATACCCAGGAGGTGAACCCAACTCTTATTTTCTCCAATCAAAAACAACATTTAGTGATCTATCATGCTGCACACCCGTGTACAGAAACGTAACATGGAATGGTCCCTTTGTGTGGCTTCATGTTCACTTTCATTCAGACTGATGCTGCAATGTGTTTTAGCACAATGTTCTAGTGTACAATGAGGAAGTACATCAGACCACTACTGGCCCGTTATATTTAGTCACCTATAAGTGATGGAGCTTCCTCACCAACTACATTTATACGGTCTCAAGAACCTGATAGAATCCTATACTTTCTTTACACATTTGATTCATTCTATTATAGTTAAATTCAGAGGATAAATTCTTAAATAAAAAATGTTTGGATGCACTGGTTCACCCGGTGTTCAAGAGCTACTAACTCTACAAGAATTACAATATCCTTGGTTTTAGTGGACAGCGTTAGTGTGGTGTATTCTTCTCCACCTTGAAAAACGACTTTAATTCCGATAAAAACACTAATTATTAGGGACACCTAAAGGAACACTCCACTGGAGATATACAAGGCTTAAATCAACCCTAAATACACGACTTGCGGAGGAACTTTGGAGCTACGAGGAGGCGATGACCTGAAGTCATGTATTTAGCTCTGGTGTGGAGAAACTAGGATCAGCTGTGTATAAGTAATTTATGCTGCAGGAGCCATTTGAGAAGTTTCTATGGACATATTGACACGTTTGACTTATTTTTGTAATTGTGAAAGATGTCTGCACTCCCACACAAGTCCAATCAGAAACGGACAGTGAAAATCACTCAAACCTGCTTCAACTCATTGAAAAACAAAGAGACCTGATCCAAAATGGCCTCGAGGATACAAACACACATTGTATATCCTGCACATTTCACTCTCTAATGATCTGAGACCTGAGACACAGATCTGAGACCTGCAGCAATACAACTGGACCCCACCAGACGTGATTAGACTGGATATCATTGTGACCCGGCTCGCCTCACGTCTAGGGACGGGTCTGTGAAGAGCTCTACTACAGGACCACTGACTGATATGTAAAGGATGGATTTTCAGTGGAGTACTCCTTTAAGCACTTCAAACAGTACATTTGGACTAAACTACAGATAGTGGTGGCAAATTGTTGAAAATACTGATAATCATATTATAAAGAAACCTAGTGAACCTGGTGGGTTTCCTGTGGAACTCAAACATCTGCCATTAAAACTCTGATGTCCGGTGCAGTATCACTCCTCAGCACAGCAGGTCCTCAGTGAAAACACTAAGCATGGTCAAAGCATGCAAACAGAAACACAACTGAAATAGATGGAGTGTCTGTTATTGGTATACATGTAGTATAGAGGAGGTTGTCTGGTGTTTAACTGGATTTTGGAAGTTGGTAGAAAAACAGCAGCCCAGCTGCCTGCCGCCGACCCAGCTGTCACGGTCTCTGTCTGTGAGCAACAATCTCTTAGCCAGCTGCACGGTTCCCCTCCAGAGGGCAGCCGCCACATACTACCAGGTCTGACCTGCTTTAGTGCTCAAGTCTGTTACGTCCAGCATCCAGATCCTGGGCCTAATTGACACGGATGCCTGAGATGAAGGGCAGCCCGGTGGGAACCTTCTTCTTGTACTCCACATAGTCCTCTGCAAAGAAATGGATGAGGGAGAGCTCCTCCTCCTCGATCCGCTCCCGGAAGAACCTCCAGCTGGCTATTGTGTAGCCCAATATACACACCGGGTTACACAGCATGACCTGCAACATCCAACAGTCTCATCAGGAAACATCATGTGAGAAATGTCTCTTCACAACAAAGCAAACCATCACTATCATCATTTCATCTGTTAATTATTAAGGGTCCAAGCACCAACAGTGTTGGAAGTTTTCGCTCTGATTTTTATTTTATTTCAGCATAAAGTGGTTCTGTGGCCCAAAACCATCCAAAGTGCAATGTGACATTTGAGAGGAGGAAATCTTTCCGACCACAACATTTTCCCTCATAAAGTCAGGAAATCAGGAAACTCATTGGCTGGAAGTGACCCAGCTACAGGTCATGGTAGCTACAGACAGTTTGAATATTGCATTCTATTTACCAGCTTCATGACTGATCTGTGATTGTATGGTGCCATTTTCAGAACACACTTTATCTCACCAACAGACTCTCCAAAGGACACTATATTTTGTACAGTTGGAGGTGCAAACAGAAAGACATTTTTATCTCATCATTACATTGTTCAAATGTCACTAAATTTGATATGAATATCCAGTCAGTCCTCCTGTATTGTTGTGCTAAACTGGAGAAAACATTGTTGGAATAAATGTTTCACATTTTAATAAATGACTACATTTATTATCCCATTACTTTGGAACCTGTGCACAGAGACTGGAAGGAGCAAAAGGAGGAGGGAACCTCTCCTTGAAGCTGTGTGAGTTTATTGTACATGAATCGAGTTTTTGCTCGTCCCTGTAGCAGAGATTTGGATAACTCTTGTCCTAGCATGTTTAAACTAATACCTCAACAAATGATCACCACAGGTCGGAATTAGACAATAAATAATATACTCAAACCTCAGCATTATTTCTTTTGCAGTTTGCAGTAATAACTGTATTAACAGGAGTGAGTGACATGTGAACCCAAATTAACAGTGATTGCAATTATGGAAAAAATGACTCATTATTAAAAACTTACATTTGACTGGAAAAAAGAAAGATAACTGTTAAATAAGGAAATGTTGCTAAAATCCAGCTTGTACTTTTATTTATATTATTTAGTCGTATTTGGTAGGATTCAGTGTGTCTGAAGTGTCTGAAAAATTCAAACGAGGTATGAATCTAAGTTGCAGAATGCAAATATTTACAGGCATACTGTATATATGTGGTCGCTCACCTGTGTTCCTGTGCTCCAGTAGAACCAGCCCACATAGGAGGGGTGTCTGAAGTAGGAATAGACCCCGCTGGTGACCAGCACGTGGCTCTGGGCCTTCTCATTCTGTACGATGTGGTTGAAGTTGGAGCCAGCCGTCAACATGGCCGCCTTACGCAGCCCCTCACCACATAGCACCATGAGCAGACCCACGAGGCTCAACCAGTTCTGCTGCTTCAGCTCTGAGAGGGAGGACGGACTGATTCAATACTGGTGGACAAGAAAAGTCTCAGTGTGCAAAACCTTCATCATCACAGTGTGTCCAGATGGAGGTCATGTAGGCTCTGTGATGGACCTCAAAACTCAAGCTGAACAACTGAGTGATTCAAAGGTCAGGAACAAGTTTCGACTTCAGGTTTGCTCTTCTCTGCTTCTCAACCTGCAGTATTCCTCTCAATGACTCTCTACCTGTATAACTCCAGCTGAGGCTGATCTGTCACAGATGTGTCACCTGGTTTATGCAAGAGGGTCCAAGTGCAGACCTCATGTCTGAGGACCTCAGGTCTGCAAGCCAATGGGAAGAGAGTAGGGTGCATAGGAAGTGAAGCACATCACATCCTTTAGCGGCCCAGAGGTTATACTAATATACTGGAATACTGACAGCCAAACCTTTTGTGTGCCATCAACAAAATACACATAACAGTGACGATGAAAGAGATGAAGGACCAACCTGGAACTGTCAACTTCTCCACAGTGAACTCCACCCATGATGAGATAGCAGCCAGGGTGTACTCCACACTGTGGTTGAGCAGGAACGAGTCCAGAGACAGGCTGCGAGGGTTGATGATGGCCGTCACCAGGTATTCAGAGTAATGGAAGAAGGACAGGGAGCACATGTACCTGCAGAGAGGCACCATTAATACACATGTTCAACTGCAACTAAATACACATCATGCTGCCAAAATATGCTACACACACTGGATCAGTGTATCTCTGTAGAGCTGAACAAACAATCAAGGGACTATCACAGTCATGGTTTTCAGGTACATTTAATTCACTGTGATTCATTGGTGTAAAACAATACAAAACAAAAAAAAAGTGTGGGGGATATTATGGGGTGGATACTGTTTAGAAACATAAAAATAAAAGCAATGAAATACATTTCTACAAAACAGCGCCATGTTACTTAAAAGATAAACTGATCAAATTACATCACATGTAAATATATCTACATACCAGCCAAAATGTGTCCAAGTGGTTTCGGAGCAGCTTATAATTAAGCCACAGCCGAAAGTTACCCCCAGAAAGCAGGCTCTCACAGCAACCTAGAACGAGGCAGGACACTCAGGTTATCCCGGGTCAAACAGCCAGCCTTACCTATACGAAACCCCGTTTCTCTCTTGCTAGCTTCAACACCAGTTGGCCCCATTGCTAATTCAGATTAACCGCAGGTTTCCGCGGGAGCGCCCATAAAACTCATGCTTAATACCTGGCATTTTAAATATGCATTACCTGTTGATAAAACCCACGTACCTAGCATTATACTGAAGATGTATCACAAATCATTAGAGTACACTCTTAAATTCGATTCAAACAACATTTTTGGGTAGCAAACCCAACTCTAAAAAAGTTTTGCTAGATTTTAGCCAATATAGTAGTTAGTTTTATTTAGTGGATAACGCCGAATTTGTCCCAGGAGTCTTGCAATTCGTCAACTACCTCAAGTCATGTTATAGAAGCAAATTACATTCGACACAACACTGAATTACAAAATTGCTGGATTGGGTTCTGTGTCACATTCTTTGGACGGCACATACAGAACCTGTCAGGGCTTTTTATAACATAAAATTAAACAAGTGACAAGTAGGGAGTAAGCCACTGCAGCTTAACCTGGCTTAAGGTGTCTATCTTCGGCACATGAACGCCAGCTGTCTCGTTCTTCTTTAGCTAATAAGATTAACTAAAAAGGTAGCTAATGTTAGCTGGCTAGGAATTTAGTTAGCCAACATTAACAGAGCAGCATTTAAATTTAAATGGCGAAGTAAGTTATGTCAGACATTAGCTTGTGGTAGATTAAATCATTTACTGCCGGACAACACTAACACGTATGAGCGCTCTATAAGATAAATGAGAACCAAGCCAGGAAGTTGGCTACCTAACGGCAGTGCTTACCTTGTACAGAGGTCCCCTGTATATGATTAGCAATAGGCCGTTGACAACTGCAATGTGGATACAAATCGCTATTTTCCCGGGAGTTTCCGTCAGATAATCAAAGACCCAGTCGATATGTCCAAAACAGGTTCTGATCAATGGGATAACAACCACGCCGAGTCCTAAAATAAATGCGTTTATACTTACTCTTCCTTCTAGCACCAACTTACTGCCTGCCATGATGGAAGTACTGTGCTGAAGGAACTATCGCGATACTTAAACAGCGACCTCGTGATGTCCATTTATGGCTTTCATACAGCAACAAAATATGATGACAGGACTTTCTGGGGTAAGCATCGACTGTTTTTGAAAACGTTTTTGTCCCAGGCCCTCTAACCTTTAAATAATGTGCCGGAATAATTTTTCAGGGGGCCTTTAGGAGTTTTTACTATAGACATCATATTTGGTTGCTATGAATATAGTGACAAAAATCTGAATGCATTTTTCCTTATTAATCTAATTTAACTACTTATCAAATTCCATATTCAAATGTAAATTTACCAACAAGAAAACAAAAGGAACCTGTCAACAATACGTGTCCTAACAAAACAAAAAAGCTATCAAAACAAAATAAGTTTTTAAGTGAACTTCTTGTCATACACTCGTCTTTAATTCCATTTATTTTATGTTAGATCATAGTTTTTGTTGTCCTTTTGTTTGACACTGCTTTTCATTTTGTTTTCTCAAAGCTTCATCTGTATGTGCGAGATTCTGATACTTTCTTTAGATATTCATTATCTCTTAATATACATCCATGGTATGTTGACATTTAAGTAAAGATAAGAAAAAATAAGAAAAAACAAACAGAGCAACTGCCCCAACAGGGGGCCCCCCTAGTGGGTCAACACAGCCCACACACTGCAACATTTTTGGTGATCTCACCAGAATACATTTACTTTGTTCAGTCATATTTGTTCAAAGCCAACATTGAAAAGCACGTGAAAATATGGAGTCAGGTGGTTTGAAGGTTTGTCAGGTGGAGAGGGAAGAGGATGACCTCCGACATCAAAAGCTGTTCAGCACTGCTGCTATAGAGGAAACCTGAGGCATGTGTCGATTTCAGGAATTTAATAAGCAAAAAAAATATAAAAACATTTAATTTCTTCATATTACATTTTCACTTTTCATGACAATTAAATACAGAACAGGCTGTGCCCTTTATTTACAGTCACAGTACGAAGTCATCTTAAATTAGTGATCTACTCTGCTTCATTTATGAGTGATAGAGGTTCTGTTGTTGAGCGTTGTCAGGAGTTACAGATACTGCTAGTTCATTAACTCAGTTCATCCCATCCACAACAAAATCCAGCTTCAGTGTTCAGACACCTGCACAGCCAGATTCCTGCAGCCCCAGAACAAAGCTTGGATAGGTCATGGTTTTGTCAGCGGTAACAGTTGTGGACTTTTTGAAATAAATACACAATGCTCTACTTTCTTTGGCTGCTTGAGAAAAAACTGGAAATCTTGCTTTGTGTCTTCACAGGAGTTGACGATGAATCTGAAAAAACAAAACAAAACATGCAAAAGGAGTTGAAAGGTCTCATCACACGTCTCGTTATATTTAATATTCATATGATGGATAACACTGTGTTGGAACTGAAACCTGTGAGAAAAAATAGCAATATCATCTGCAATGTGTGTTTCCCCCCCCACAAAAATTAAGCTTTCCAGCTTTTGCCCCCCAGTGATGACAGACTAATACACCAGCCCCACATCTGACCCAAAAACACAGAGAGGAGTGAGCTGACACACAGGCTGCACCATATTTCACTGGGATTGTCTCACTTTTCTACAAACAAAAACCTCAGAATGATTTGAAAGAGAACCTAATCCTAAAATAATTCTACACATAGTGGGTTTAAAGGATACAGTACAGTATTTTCTAGTTTTCTTCTTGCCAATAAATCACATGTTCAGGGTTAGGGTTACTAAGTAACCGACAGCATGCAGAATCCTATGCACCTGTCCATAAGACTTTCTGGTTTAGTTGAGCTTAGCACTGAAAACTGGTAGCTTCTGCTGACTGATCTTGTTAAATATTCCTTCAACCTTTTTCACGTCAGATCTACCAACAACTATCCACCATTGACTTCCACTGGCTTCACTGCCAACAGGTTTGTTACAGACATTAATTATTGATCTCCATGAGGATAATTCCTTATGATTTCAGCCGTCTCTGAGCTTCTCCAACAAAAAAGTCTAAGACATACAAACACGTTTCTATATAATTTCTATTATAATACATTAGGTTGAGCTTCACCTTGTATTTGCTGGTCTTCGCTCACAGCAGGAACATCATCAGCAGAGACTGACTGACCTATCAGAGCATCCAACATCTCTTTGTACTGCTTCTTATGGTGAGGGCGGATAAACATACTAAATCCTTAACACAGAGAGAAAATAGTGAGAACCGCCGACAAGAAAATCTATTTACAAGAAAGTAAACATGTATTGATTTGAAAGAACGTACTGACTAGAAGGTGGAAGTCCTCATCTCTCTCTGTGAATAAGCTCACTACGGTGGTCACCAGGTTCTCATAGCTGTCTGTCTTCTTGTACCCGTGAATGGCCTGAAACAGCTGAGCTGTTCTTTCTGCTCCAAGAGCTTTTTTCACATCAGACAGAAAGGCGGTGTGGACTTCATTCTTTGGAGCCGAACCTGATTAACGTGAGAGGAGATGCTTAATAAACATTCATTCAACACATAATACACTTTGTCTAAACATGCTAACAACTTAACTATTATTCTGCAACTGAAAGTCACTCAGATTCACTATAGAAATGTGTAGAGACTTCTTAAAGAGGTAGTGCACACTTAAACATGTTTGAGCTGTAAACTAAATGATATGACTGTACTGTGACACATCAATGCTGGTGTTAATTTTGACATTTCTTACCAAATGTATAAAAATCAGCATTTCATGGGTTTAAAATGGCTCAACACGCCATCTACCATTTTAAATCAGTCCTGAACCTTGAGAGGCCAATACTGACAGAGTCCACCGGTTGGGACCTGTCTACGTCATGAAATTTATATTAAAAAAGACTCTAATCAGTGTCAGTCAGTCTCCCTGTGCCCCCTGACCCACACACTACGCAGCCACGCCTCCTCCAGGTGTTGTTCCCTCACTCGTTGCATTTTTTCAAATTTGCTGGGAGAGGGCTCTAGCAGAATTTTTGAGAGAGAGAGAGAGAGAGAGAGAGAGAGAGAGAGAGAGAGAGAGAGAGAGAGAGAGAGAGAGAGAGGCAACATAGGTCCCAGGCCGGAACCGAACCATGGACGCTGTGGTTACGTGGCATGTGCTGCAACTAAGTGTAAGGAAAGGATTAAACAGTGTCTGCTGTTGCTTACATTAGCATGCATGTAACTAAGCAGGTTACTACCAACAGTGGTGACTGTCTTATGATTAAAATACTTCATCAGGTAAAAGGATGTAATGTCCCCACCAATGTGAGGTTCTCTCAGTCCCTGCTGGTTCAGGTGGTGTCCTCCTCTGTTGAGCTGCTGTGTATTCAGCTGACTGCAGGTAGGCATCGCGCTGGGGGAGGGGAGACCCACAGCAGGCTGGCTGTATGTAGCTTTGAGAAAACAAAACATTTACACAGATGCTGTCTTCCTTTCCTACTGTACCATCACTTAACACAAACAAGCCTGTCACCTTTTACCCACGTTACATCTGTTCTGATTTGAACAATTAATTATCACACAAATGTCAAGAAGAAAGAAATATTAGGGTCAGTCTCTGCGTGCTGAACATTGTGAATCCTTTTTGTCATGTCGTAAAACTCCCAAAACTACTGACCATGAAAAAGTCCAAAGCTTTATTTATAAAGCACGCAGATAGAGCTGGGAGAAATATTTAAATAATATCGATGTTTTGACACAAGACTTTATATTATCTTGTTTTTTGGTTGTGGTAATATTTGGATTCAACTTCAGTTTGTGTTTTAAAAGGTTTTGCTGAACAGCAGCCACAAGTAGCAAATACAAGACAACAGGAAACGCTATAAGCTAGTGAGTAGGGAAGAGGAGTCATTAGACCAACCCAGTAATGTCAGTTACCTAGCAACATATCTATCTAAAGTTAGCTTACATTAGCCACCATAAGCTACTGGCCACACCAGACCAAGTGAGACTGTAGCAGGAAAACACCTGAGTGTGTTTTATTTGGAAGAGGAAGAATGTGCAGAATCTTGCTTTAAGGCTGCGTTACAGCTAAAATTGCCTTTACTGACAATTTAAGACTTCGTAGACGTTGTAGTTCACCTGTTTTATCATCATGTATAAAAGAATCTCTGAAGCCCAAACAGCCAACACGGTGTCACTTTATATTGATACATACAGTATCAGTTAGTGCAGAAAATTCATCACCACCAGTTTTGAGAATCAATTACTTGTCATTTAAAAGCAAAAACATTCTCTTGGTTCCAGTTTCTCCAACATGCTCTTCTGTTTTATATTATTGTAACTAAATACTGTTATTATAAATCAACTGTATGTTGATTGGACAAAAAAGGCAATCTGATGACGTCACCCTGAACGAGTCGATTTTCAGTTTTCTGGAACTTTATGGAGTCAATTATTAACACATGACTTTAAAAAAGAATCAACAAATCATTATAAAAATAAAACACACTTCCCCCATATGAAGAAGAGTGCTGTGTTGTGTTGTACCGCTCTGCAGCATCAGTGCCTTCTTCTCGTCCTTGGACAGTGAGTGGTCCGGTTTGTATCCACAACTCTGCCCAGTCACCTCCTGGCATTTCTCATCAAACCTCTTTTTGTGATGTGGGCGAACAAACTGGTAGACGCCTGTGACACAGTTGCTGCATTAGTTATAGTTAACATGCAAATACACACAAGTACACTACACGTACCACTATTGTTTATACTATCCTGATTATTTGTGTATCTTATAAAGAGTTTATTAAACTCGCAACATTTGAAACAGACAAACTAAACTCATTGCTCATGGGTCTCCATAAGACACAGTGAGGACAGCGAGTGAGCAGGAAATCACAAACCCCTAACACTGAAATAAATCCAATCCAACAGTCCTGTAAGAACAAGGCTCGAGTCTACAGCCATGCTAGCAGCTCTGGTGGGCTGTAGCTGAATGCTAACACATCTTAAGCTGTGTCTCAAATCGTGTACTCCCGTTAGTACACTTACATGCAGTATACTGTGTACAGTATGTACTGACTTGTGTAGTGCGTTAATTTTGACAGGGTAGAGTTGTCCCAAATTGAATACTGCTGTTGTGCGCTTACCGGAAATGACGATCGCGTCTTCTTCTTTTTAATGACGGATTGCAACCGGACAGAGCATTATCGCCAACATTTACCGCGATTGCCGCATGCCGAAATATCTGCCAGCACGTTTGGTCACTTGACTTCAATTCAATTATATTAAAAATGAATGAAAAATGAACGTGCTTTTACTTTTAGCCATAACAATCGCAACCGCGGCCACCATTGTCATACGTTGGTGGTCCTCCCCTTCCGCTACGTGGCCAAGATGGCAACCGTTGAGGGTGAGAAGTGTGCAGCGTTCCACACAGACATATATACGTCTATGGTTCCACACTCAACTTTCTGGCTGTTTTGTGTACACCATCCGGGTACCTACAGTATAGTACGCTGCATTTTGCCATACTTACCAGTGTGAATGCACTTATGCATTCAAAATACTAAGTTTGAGTATGCAAGTACACGTTTCATGTGTTAGCATGCTAACATTAGCTAATTAGCAGTAAACACAAAGTACAGCTGAGGCTGATGGGGATGTCATTAGTTCTGCAGATATTTAGTCATGAACCAAAGTATTGGACACATTCAAATTTTGACCTGATGATGGTGCTAAAGGAAAAGTCAGAGGATCACCAAAGTTATTACAGTTCGTCCTGAGGGGAACGTGAATGTCTGAATTTCATGGGAATCCATCCAAAAGTTGTGCAGGGGTGTACAGACAGACGGACAGACACAGCTGCTAGCATGGCTAAAAGCTACCTTTGTGACAGGAAGTTGATCGAACTCAGTGGTCATGTTGAGGCTGTAGTTTATGGTGCTGTTATCCTGAAACACTGTCGGTTGTTACCATTTCTGCTCCTCCCGTTTATATGAACGACGTGGACAAAATATTAGAAACACTTATAGTCTCAAACCCCGCCATATAAACCCCAGTGTAAAGGTGCAGGTTGCATAAGACACCTTGCTGTTCCCCACAGCAGGAGACTCACCCCGGAGCAGACTGTGAGTATTAGCGTCTTCTGTTAAGACAACTGTCTCCGTCAGCAGGACGTCCAGGCTGTCAGTCTTCTTGTAGGTCTGCAGAGCCTGTATGATGCGGTCAAAGTTGATCTGGCTCAGGGACTTCTTCATCTCTGCCAGGAACTTCTTAGCCCTGCTGGCTGAGCCTTCCTCCGACACATCCTCCAACACTCTCTGCAACAAGGACGACAAAAAACACATTGCTCACAATGTTTTTTATAGAAATAAAAATCAATCAGAAGATATCTGCAGCACCATAAATATGAGTTTATCACAGAAGATTTGGCTGAAGCAATTTGATTGGATGGTCCTGTCCTTAAACTATCAGGTTCTATAAATTAAATAAAAAGGAGAATATCACGATCATCATCAGTAAAAACTAAATACACGCAAACCACCTTACAAACTTAACATTACGTTAACATGTACCATGTACCTGTTCTTGGACCAATTTGATTTTACGTTTGCCTCCCCGCAACTCATCATCCATCCTCTTGTCATGCTGAAGAAACAGTGTGGACAAATGGTTCGCCTTCAAAAGAAAAAAATGTTCAATTGAACAAATTAATATAAAATCACAAATAATGTGACTTCACCATTGTTGTTTCATGGCATAACACACATCATTAACAGCTGTACTGACCCACTTTACACATCGGCTGTTAAACAGAGTGAAAATGGGACATTTACCGCAGTAAATTGCCTTTTGTACTCACAAAGGCTGTCATTTGACACGTTCATGTCAAAAAGAGAAGTGCTTTTGACCAGTAGGACAGACCAAAGTGTCCCACAGACAACAAGCTACCTTTTCCTCTCCCACAACAGCGTCCCCATCCTCTGCACTGCAGTGGTCACCTCGCTCCAGAGCATCCAGCAGGTTGGCTGGTCTCCTCTGGCTCTCCTGCACCTCACACTCATACTCTATACAGATCCTGGACATCCCATTGGCTCCAGTGTGTTCATCTGATCACAAAGACCAGACAACAAATGAACAAAGAACTGACTTTTCTTCTGTGCAATTTTTTTAAGGAGGCGTGGAAACACTCCCTTTATGTTTATACTCACTGAATCTCCTCCTCTTCAGACTGGGCAGGTGGGCGTCCAGCATGTTGGCCTTCTGGGTGCGGGTGCTTTGGGAGCTTTGGGAGGATGAGCAGGGCGTGAAGCCAGAGGACTGAGTGTCAGATGAACACACTGTCCCACAACTCTTTGCTGCAGCCTTCTTCTCTACCACGGGCCTCTGGCACGATCAAACACAACCACAAACAGTCAAGCTGACAAATGAAACTGGAATCAGCTTCCAAATCAACAACACACAATCAGACTGTCGGAGGCTTTTGTCGGTTTTTCAGGCGCAGATGTGACGCGTTCTGCCTCAGACATGCGATGTATTTATCAAAAAGATCTCTCACTGCATATTATTTAAGGGAGGATCACACAAATAATAGCAGACATGTTAATAGAGGTAGATTATGTAATCACTGGATTTACCAAAGTCAATCTGTGACGGTCAGATTTGCTGGAAAACTCTCCACCTCTGAAAAACAGACACTACTAACAGCACAAATGACGTTTACAACTTTAATTTTATTCTACAGAAATTTCAACGATGTCAGACACTAGTCTCACCACAAAAAGACCTGAGACTCCACCTGCAACTTACCCTCAAAGACCTGAGACTCCACCTGCAACTTGCCCTCGAAGACACCCAAAGATCTCTCTCTTATGTTGCTCTCTTACACCCCTCTCGTTCATCTGGAGACCTGCGCTTGGCTCTGCATTTAATGCCTGACCATTTGCCTATACAGAGTGGTTGATGCTACAGATTACTTAAAGTAATTTAGAGTTGGATCAGAAATAGGATCTCCCTTCAATATAATCACAATAAAGAATCATAAAGTATTTCACTCTGCTTCCCAATAACCTCTCAGCTGTTGGTGCATTATGGTGATTTCACTGGTCCATAATAAAGTTTTATCCACTTGTATGTATTATGTGCCTTATACATGTTTGGTGCCGCTGTGTGAGATAAATACTGCCATAATTCTTTCAAATATATATTGCAAAACCAAACATAATTGAGTTACGGTTCACTGGTGTCACAGCAGCCAAATCACACCACAACTATCTGTCTGTTTTGTGTTTTTGGCCAACTGACCCAGGACCAGGACCATAGAATTTTGTGACCTGTGTGAGGAACCAACCATTTTCTGAGCAACCCTGAAGAACTGAGAGACGTCGCGGACCACGGTCCCGAAGCCGTCGTACAGACGCACATAAGGCCTGACCCACGATGGAAGATGGGCCCTGGCGTCGGAGCCTTTAAATCTGTAGGGGAAAGTCACGTTATTAAAAATCACCTTCATCATCGTCATCACCCTGTGACCATACTGGGCTGAGCTTGGAGGCAGGAAGGGTTGAATGAAAGCTGCTGTGCATGTCAGGATATCTTTGTGTGTTTTAAAATTTGAAATATTGTAATACTGATACATCTTGACAAAAGAAAAACTGTTGCAGTAATTGCGTCTGCTCTAACATATACACGGCAACATCTGCACACAGCTGTGAGGAATATGTCCATATTAGGCAGTAGGGGTGAGTGTCTCTGTGACTGTCTCTCTTTGCTTGACTTGCTACTCTGATAGATAATAGACCTTCTTCACAGCAGACAGTTTGACTTGTCATAGGAGGAAAAGCACAGATGAAACACATTTACATGGCTCAAATGGCTAAAATATTCCCCTAAATACTGCTGTTGTGCCTGGGATATTTCTCCAGCAGCCTGGAACTGGACTCAAGGCTGAAGAATGCTCCAAACACAATTGTGTTGGGTGACACTATGCCAGAAACTGGTGTACAAAAAAAATAAATAAATAAAAAAACCGGTTTCACACTGTTTTCCAAGAAATGACCTCATTTTCAACAAGCCACTTTGTTTGAGATGTTTCACTTGACTTTAGCAGACTGAGGAATTTTTTCCTACTTTTCTTCTTTGCTGCCAGCTGTTGTGGGGAGAGACTCATTTTAGGGGCTTGTAATGACATTAATTAGTTAATAACATGACGTCTTCAAATGTCTTGTTTTGTCTGACCAACAGTCGAAAACCAAAAGATATTCAGTTTCCTGTGTTGTAGAACAGAGAAAAGCAGTAAATCATCCCAATCGAGGAGCACGTGAACTAACTGGTGAATGTTTTTGCTTGAAAAATGACTGAAACAATTTGTTGATTATCCAAACAGTTGCAGATAAGGTGAGTGACGGCTCCATGTCTGACCTCTGATCACACAGGAAGATTGCTCCGTAGTCATCCTTGTGGCGAATAACTCTACCGATGGCCTGGTTCACGGCTCTGAAAGCCTGCTGCCTGTACCACTCCTGCCCAGACAGATACTGCGCACACACACACACACACACGGTAAGACTGAGCCTCTAAAACCATGTCAAGCCTTTTCAGAGAGACCCTCACCTTCAGCCCAGGAGCTTTCTTCCTGCTCATCTCGTCCAGGAACTGCATCTTCAGGATGACTCGAGGGTCCATCTTGGGAGGGAAAGGAAGGCCAGTGATGATGACACCCCGACCAAAGGTGTCCGCGAAATCCAGACCCTCACTAGCCTGAAACAGGAAGACATTTATGTAGACACTGAGAGCGAAGCATTTGTATAGCCTGACATGTGATATGAAGGAAACTCCCATGTGAATACACTGAAATCTGTGACTGCCATAATAATCATATTTCATTCAGAACTTATTTAACATATTGTATGAGACATTAGATGGGACGCTCTTGCAGTAGCTTGCTTTTAAGATTAAATATTTAAATATGGAAGCCGACTACTGACTGATCTGTCCCATTCACACATCGTGTGTTAAACTAAGAGACTAGATAAGAGATTACAACTTGCAGTTAATGAAATGATAAAACCGCAGAGAGAGACGTTTGTGTCATGGCATAACACACATCAGTAACAGCTGTACTGACCCACTTTACACATGGACTGTTAAACACAGAGTGAAAATGGGACATCTACCACAGTAAATTGGCTTTTGGACACACAAAGCCTGTCATTTGACAAGGTGAAGTTTTCTTTTAAAACATGCTCTAAACTTAGATTAAAAAACTAAATATCTAAAGCCCTGTCCTGTTCATTTATGCTCAAATGATTTTAATGTAAGTGACCGAACATCTGGTGGAAAGTATTTTATTCTTCAATATGGCCACGTGGTGGAAATCTGAGAACAGTAAATATAGCTGGTGAGATTATAGAAAAGGTCCACATACAACCAAGTGAAAAATATTAATTAAATACAAAGAGGAAAGATTTTCAGATTATAAGTGACCCTTCTCACCCCCTTTCTGCCAAATGCATCAGGATACTGAATGCATAGTCTGCTTTAATCTAGTGCTTCTCACAGTTTTGATTTTATTTTACTCTGTTTTTAAACTTTTTACTGTATTCATGCATTTTAAATGTTTGTTGATAATGTGTCCCTGTCGTTTGTCCTCATCTTTGTCCTGCTTTTTGGTGAAGCCAAAAACCACTTTCCACAACATGGACAATAACACCTCTGCATATCATAAATATCCACAATACATTTCATGGCAATATTTATCTAAAATGCTCTGTCTGACCATTTTGGTAAAACTGTATATTTTGAAGCCACAGTAACCTCACCTTCCCTCGACACACAGCTAAGAAAGTCCCCCCTTTGGATGCCGGGTCGCTGACTTTATTGTAATATCCGTCAATAACCTGAGAACAGACAGAGACGAGATCAGCTGTTGTTAGTCCTTTAAGGGAATGTTACCAGCTCATGAGACATGACTGAGACATTTACAGAAACCTGGAAATGTGTTTCACAGTCGTGCATCTAGACATTTATTAAAACCGCACTCACCTCGTTAAAGGTGCCCTTTCCTTTAGGTTCGACAAACATGGGCTTCACGTTCTCAATGCGAGCTGCATGTCCGTTCGCCTGGTGAGACAACGCACGCACACACACACACACACACACACACACACACACACACACACGGTCGTGTTTCCATCACTTCAGAAGACATTACATTGACTTACATTCTATCTTGGAGACTCACCCTAACCTTAAACCAAGTCTTCACCCTCAAATCTATTGCTTTACGTTATGAATAATACACGCACACGCACGCGCACACACACACACACACACACACACCATTCAATTCAGAAATAATTTGGAACATCCCAGATACATGAATCAACAAAAATACAATATAACAATATGTTATATTCTGCTGAATCTCCACTTACCTTCCAGAAGTCCAGGGTCTTTTCCATTAAAGGGAAGGAGGAGAAGAACACTAAGAGACCATGAGGAACCACACGGCTCAGGTTGGCTGAGGAGGGAACACAGCATGTGGCGATCAGACACATCATACTGCAGGCTCAATTAATCAATGTCAGCTCAAAAAACATGACAGAAAAAAAACATTTCTATATTATTTGATCTTACCAACAGTGTTTCCTAAAGATGCCATGTTTTCAGGAACAAACCTGTCACAGAAGCAAAGATTAGTTTCATTTACAGCGTCACAACAAGAGGGTAAACCGTCTGTAGAGTCAAACTATTTTACTGTTAATGTAACACATGTGAAATTGTGTGTGACTTGTTTGTAACTCCTCATATGTTGATAAAAGTGTAGAAGCTTGTGTGTAGAATAAAATACGAACCTTCTATCAAACGCTGAACTTAACTGCACTCCATCTGGGCCTCGTTCAATGACGCTAACAAAGATCTGGTCCCGCTCAATCACGTGGCTGTTCTCCAGACTCACGGGGAACTCTCTACACCAACAAGATTAAGATCAAGGTCAAAGTTTACCTGCTGTTCAAGTTCAAGCTAAACCAGGGTATAACGTTGCTTTTTAATGTAACCTACATCCTCATCTCAGCTGTGAAGGAGGTCAGGGGAGAGAGGGTCCCACTGGTCAGAATCATGCAGCGAACGCCTTGATTCACCAGATCCTGCATGCTGAAGCCCGGAGAGAAGCACCAGTAACTCAGGATGTTGCCTGCACGGTGCAAAGAAACACACAAGAGCCATTTAACCAGGAACCCAACATCTAACTTTCAACATCCTCTGGGTCTGATGTCCACAGAGAAATCCATGGAAACATAGTCATTGATTCATTCTGAGGTAAGTTCAAGGGAGGGTATTAATGAGTGTTTCGTGTTGGGGTAGACTTTGTAGTTTGAGTGCTGGGGCTCCTCCTCATGGCTTCACCAACTGTCTGACAGGATAACATGGCATAATTTGATCTGACACTAGAAACACAACTAGAACAAATAATCATATTCTGCATCTAACTCTTCTGATTCAATAGCTGTGTCTCAATTCAGGGGTCTACAAAGGCGTGGCTTCATTGACCACGAAGGCAGAACTGAGCGTTGTTAAGTGAGACAGTCTGGTCTATGGAGGATTTTTTTGTTTGCGTCACCAGATGTTCCTGTCCTTACCCTTGTGTCACGAAGTGCCGCTCCTGCCAGCTTGCAACCTTGACAGCTGCAGTTCACAATTGGCACACAGCTACCTTAGTCACAGCTAGCTTAGTAGAAATGGAGATATTTTTTTGTTTTACCATTTATTAGAGAAAATGGAGATGCTTCACTGCCGGCACATGATGCATCTCAGGCTGAATCAGGACCGTGGCCAAATAAACAGTGGTAGAAAATAACTAAGTCCATTTACTCAAGTACTGTACTTACGTACAATTTTGAGTTACTTGTACTTGAATATTTTCATTTTCTGCTCCTTTATACTCCACTACATTTTGGAGGCAAATATAGTACTTTTTATTGCACTACACTGATTAGATAACTGTAGTTACTAGTTACCTTGCACATTCAGATTATTAAATACAATATAAATATATCAACTAGTAAATTATAATGTATAATTATAGATGAAGCTACCCAGTAGTAGGCCTAAAGTAATTAAAATGAGCTCCACCTTTACTAGCTTCAACATTAAAGTGATGAACACATTAATGGATCAATAATTATAATTCAATAATAAAATATATATTATTCTGAAATGGGCCATTATGCACTTTTTGTTTTGGTACTTTAAGTACATTTTGATGCTAATACGTTTGTACTTTTACTTAAGTAAGTTTTCAATGCAGGACTTTTACTTGTAACAGAGTATTCTTACACTGTATTATTGCTACTTTTACTCAAGTAAAAGATCTGAGTACTTCTTCCAACACAGCTGTAACCCAGCATGTCTCAGGCTGTGTGTTATCATCACCTTGTTTCTTTGATGAAGATGAAGCCCACACATCAGTACTCCGTTTTTTCTTGTGATAGCTGTTGTCTCGATGGATATGAACCTGAGCCAAACAGACACATATGATAGTGATGCGATAGGTGTGTGGAGAATCATTTCAAAATGGCCGCTGATGGCTTTTAATGAGCACACACACCTTAAAATGAGCTGTGTTGGACTGCATCTGCTGCTGTCGGTCCTTCTCTGATGGTTCGCCACAGAACACCAGCTACAAGAGAAGGACAGAATCATTGTTGCTGCAGTAAACTGAAAACTGGTTGCTGTTAATGCAAGAGATCAACAATTCAATTCAATTTTATTTATATAGCGCCAGATCACAACAAAGTTATCTCAGGGCACTTTTCATATAGAGCAGGTCTAGACTGACTCTTTATATTTACAGAGACCCAACAATTCCCACCATGAGCAAGCACTAGGCGACAGGGGCAAGGAAAAACTCCCTTTTAACAGGTAGAAACCTCGAGCAGAACTAGAACCAGAACAAGGCTCTGGGTGGGCGGTCTTCTGCCTCGACCGGTTGACTATGTGTTGTGATGTGTTCTTCCACTTTGGTAAAATTTATCAGATATAATGTACAGAAACAAACCGGGTGGGCTATTACAGACAGTTGGGAAATAAGCTCATTTGCTTTCTTCCCAAAGAAATGATGATGATGATAAGAAGATCAATGTCATAAATTAATCTCCTAAAAACAAGTTTGTGGCTTTAGCGGGAGGCACATGCTGGAGCGATTTCTTAACCAACAGCAGCGTATCCATCTGCCCAGCACGCACTTCTTTTCAGTGTCTCCGGCTACAGCACCGCTTACCATATACAGTTGGTGAGCTCAGGTTTAGGTTCTGGTCTCTGTACAGACACGATAGTACAACCTCACTGTGACGACAAGACTTCAGGAAGCTGCATGCAGTCACTCCACCGACTGTTCACCAAGAAATAGTTCCAGCGTGTAACTCACCCTAAAACTACAAACTGTGTTTTTACATTTCTGAGTGCAGATTAAACAAATGGGATACAACATGTTAATCAGGGAGCTTTAGAGGTGTTGGTAGGTGTATTGTTGAACTTTGGACAGAGCCAGGCTAGCTGTTTCCCCCTGCTTCAAGTCTTTATGCTAAGCTAGGCTAACCACGTCCTGACTCCAGCCCTGTGCTGAACACACAGACATGAGACTGAGATCCATCTGACTCTCAGAATGAAAGTATTTCAAAAATGTTCCTTTAACTAACTGTGTAGCATACCTGTATGAGATCAGCCAGCTTCTGCAGTCCACTGGTATTCAGGAATATTCCCAGTTCTGATGAGAAACGTGTCATACAACTAATTTGTTATTTATAGAAATGACCACACGTGTTCTTCTTCAGTGGGTTTCAGACACTGTCCCTGTGGTTTCATATTGGATCCAGAGTGCTATGGAACTTCTCCCTTTAGAAGCTATAAACGTCTGGATCAATGACAAACCATTTGGGACCCCTTTCTGGACTATATTGGAGATGACAGAGCCCTGGCCCTTCGGAATGGTCTTTACGGACTAGCATGGACTGAGATCTTGAGGTACATTTCCATGTAGGCCTTAGTGTTTAATATGCCATTATCCCTCCATTATGCCTGATTGCCCTTGTCATATGTAATTGTATGAAAATTGTATGAACCCTCTGGTTTGGTGTTTTTTTTTTGTTTAAGTGGAGAATATGTTTGGTGTGGAGGGTAAGTTTGAAAAAGGGTACATATTTTTTATCATGCCCTTTCATCCTTAATTGTTTGACCCTTTGAAAAATCAATAAATATACTCAGACGAGTCCCTGCATGAAATGAGTGGGACCACGACCAAACACAACACAAGTGTTGCTTAAATACAGCTCCTGCTTCTGTGTGGCTATGAAGGGAAATGAGACTCCACAACATACATCACACGGTGGACAGCAAGAACCGGAAATCAAGTGACATGTTGCTGTACAAAGAAAAACATGAAGAAATCAATCCATACTGACGTCCTGCCAAGTATCCACTGATCTGCTCCAGAGCTTCAGACACAGACGTCTTGCTGTTGTAGGTCAGGTGGGCTCTCTCTAACAGCTCATAGATGAAGCTGAGACAAGCAGACAGACAGAAGAAACTTCATCTCAAAATCCATATTCAACTAACTTTCTGTGGCAAGTCAAAAGGAGTCTTGTAATGATTAGTATGTTTCTGATACCAGTGGCAAGAGTTAGGGAGTCTCCCTGTGCTTCCAGACCAGAGTCTGGCCTCGTTTCAGACCCAGCAGTCTCTTACATGTTTGTGACCCACCATACCCTCACATCCTGCAGATGGAACAGACGCTATTAAAATGGTAAATGGAATTCACTTATATAGTGCTTTTCAACTTCAATGGTTCCCAAAGCGCTTTACAGATTGGTCTCATTCACCCATTCACACACCGATGGCAACAGAGCTGCCATACAAGGTGCTGGCCTCCATCGGGAGCAACTTAGGGTTCAGTGTCTTGCCCAAGGACACTTCAACATGTGGACAGGAGGAGCTGGGGATCGAACCGCCAACCCTGGGATTAATGGACAAGTGTTATTCGAATCTGTGAAATGTGAATTAAACTTACTCTAACTTAATTTTATGTCATAATAATCTGTGACTTTGTGTTCATTGTTCAGTACAAAGAATTTATAAAGGAGGCAGGCTCTTCTTGTGTGACAACTGACTGACTTCAGGTGATATGGAGCTGTCCTGTTTTAGTACCTGACAGTTGTTGATACAATGAAAGTCGGTTGGCACCAAGAAACACTGAGGTTCGATACCAAACCATAATGTCACATGAGACTCATACAAATCAAGGTGTAGATGTGCGAGGTGTCTCACACCTGGGAAGAGGTGTCAAGATGGACCGGAAAGGGGTTTGTGGAAATCCAGTAGAACCAGTGGATGACAACAGGAGGGCGGATTCACTGACGGACATTAGTGTATTTGAAGCTGTCATTAGAGCTAAAACCATCTGCTTACTGTCTCCTACCACACTTTCACGTACATGCCAGGTTTTGTGATGCCTCTGTCACTTGGAACCTCAAAGGAGTCTATGGCGGCTTCCAGATCCAGCAGTATCTCTGTCAAACAGACAAGAGCATAGCATACCAAACCTGGTTCAAGAGATAATCATGTACTAGAGACATTTATCTTCTTTATACCTTTAAGAATACTTACGTTTGATTTTAGCAATAGTGGCTATTTCCATTTTAAAACCTGAAACAAAAAGATAAAAAGCTGGTATTAAACTGTAAAGGATAGATTTGTTTATAACATTCAAAACCCACCCCCCGTGTGTGCAACCAGTCAAAGAAGCATTCAGACCAGAGTTGAGGGATTCCACATTGAAGTCTTCAGTGACAGAGTCTTTAGCCTGCTCCACCAGCAGCCTGTCCACAGCAGTGATGGCTGAGGCCACATCATACGGAGTCAGGTCGAATGATGTTGATTCTTCACACGTCTTCTCCTGCAGACAACACAAACATCATCTGTTTGTTACCACAGTGAGTCATGTCTCCATAATCCTGAGTCTCTAGTTCCAGTGTCTGCAACTTTCAGGAAAAGTAAACACTACATCATCTGATCTTAATTAAACAGTCAAACTTGCTAGCATGATGAAAGTCTGTTATCTCCATTCCATCCAGACTACAAAGACACGTTACAGACGAAGCGGTAGGAGATCAGGGAGGGAGTGGATTAATAAATGATGACATTCAGAGAGAGTCTTACCACATTGTGAGCTTCATCAAAGATGACCACAGCTCCCTTTAGCTCGATGTTGTGCGTCCTGCGGCTCTGTGGAACAAAGGGAGAAAACAGAACACCAACATGTATTTGGATAATGTGAGGACCAATCATCATACTGAAGTCTATGTTAATGTACTTTATAATGCAGTACAAATCATTTTCAGAACCTGCTTCTACTGCGATATCTTTGTCAGTGCTAATAGACAGCACTGAGATCTAGTTTGGAACACTTAAAAGTGAAGTTCATTCGGGCTTCCACGTGAAAAAGGCAACTAATGACTACTCACAGGCTGGCGAGCTAGCCACTATCATGTTTGCCAACCGGGAAGAAGCTAGTGCTAATACTTCACAAACGATTGTGAGAGTCAACAGGTAAAATCTGACGCTGAGCTATAAATCCATTCCTCCAGCAGAAGCAGAGAAGCATGAATCCAGCTTTAGTTAACACTGTTAGACGTGACGTAGCAGGAATTTGTGGGCAGCACACAATTCAAAATGGTGGCGCTTGCTTGCGTCATATTTTCCAACATAAGGTGAATGCAGATGTCACCTGAATCTGAGTTTATTTGTAACTTTTGAAATGAGCTCTGCCTCCTCATTCACAGAAGTCAGCTCACCTTTGGATCCAGCAGGTAGTTGTACGGCATGAAGATGACATCTGCTTGCTGTTTCAAGGAACGGGAGAGGTAGTATGGACAGACCCTGCAGAAAAATTTTCAATTTGAATTGGACTGTACATACTGCATGCACAAACTAAGACTTTCAACAACAACAAAGACGAACTCAGTAATATCACTCTGGAAACAAATGTAGAATCTAAATAAAATAAATAATATTCCTGACATCAAAACACTGAGTGGAGTACACAATCCGTCACCATCACTCATTCATCTTGTCCTCCTCTCTTTTACTGCTGATGTGGATTCACTTCCTGGCAGGTATGCGGCTGGGAGAGGGAGGAGGGTCTGGTTTGGGAGTGTTGCCTGGCATCTCAGCCAGAGAGACTACAAGAATTTGCTCAATTTTAAGATACGTGGCTAATTAAACAGTTAGGCTACATACAGACAACTTTCATTTTAGCTCAGCATAACAATTAGCTGTTAGCCTAATGAGCGCACTATGGTTTAAACATAACAGGGGGGTATTTCTGTCACATTTCTAAATAAAATACTTCGAGAATGAATCAGCTCTTTAAAATGCAGTGTGTGTAAAGATGTATAGTCTGACCGATATTGGGTTTTTTAAACAAATACCAATATTTTTGGATTAGCGCCTCTTAATTTGGTTATTAAACAACTGTGACAGAGATGTGCTGAGTGTAAAGCTAAACACAACACGTCTCTAATTACCACAAATATATCTTTGGAATAGCTGTACTTCGATTTCTAATTTAGCAGCCAACATGAGTGCTGATACTATATAAGATAAGATAAGATAAGCCTTTATTGTCCCACAGCGGGGAAATTTTTTATATATATATATCTATATCTATATATATATATATATATCTATATATATATCTATATATATATATATCTATATATATATATATATCTATATATCTATATATATATCTATATATATCTATATATCTATATAACTATATATATGTGTGTATATGTATGTGTGTGTGTGTGTGTGTGTGTGTGTTTTAAACCACTATCAGCCGGTTGGGCTCTATAAAGCAGATCTATCGATTAGTCAATCGACAGAAAATGAATTAGCTAATTATTTTCGTTGGTCATTTTAAATTTGGTTCCTCCTTCGCATCTGTGATGATTTGCTGCTTTTCTTTATCTTGTGACAGTTAATTGAATCTTTATCTTTAGTTTGTTGGATTAAACAAACTATTTAACTATAGAAGTTCAGTTGGGTTTCAGGAAAATTGTGCTACTTTGACATTTTATCACCCAAACGACTGATTGAGAAAATAGTCTGCAGATTAATCAATAATGAAAATAATCTACCTACCTACACTCCACACACAACTACTCGACTTCTAATACATCAGGACAGAGATTTGTTAGTGAAACAGACAAGTAGGTGAACATGGATACATAAATGTCACCTCTGTTTGTTGCCGAATGTGACCAAGTCTTCCACGTCAAGGATAGAATTCACCAAGTCTCTGTCCGTGCTCTTTTCTAGAGAAGAAAACAGAAGCATTTAACAACCAGATGTTGTGCCAGATGTTCTAAACACTGCTGTGACCTTCCATCAATGATCCAGTACTCTTACTGTGGTGAATGAATGATGTTGAAATACTACATGTGGCCTGTTTAACAGCTTTTCTACATTACATTCTGTCGTCCATCTTATTGACCCCACTGATATCTACTGTATGTGTTAAACCATTACCTTCAACGTTATTGTAGTAGACACATGACCTGGTGGAAACTTTTCCTCTGCACATATGGACCTGAAACACAGGTGACTGGTTCAATATATCACCTTTTCTGCAGCCAGAAGCACAATGGTCAGTGTCTGACCTGCTGCTTCTTTAAAGAGAAGCCAGCAGTTACTATTTAAGATACTTCCAACAATGTCCCTAAAATACTCTCCCAGCTCACTGTTGGTGCTGACTGAGGGTTGTTGACAATGAACTGGGAGACATGTGGAGGATTTGTGGGGGTTTCAGCATGTTTAAGACAATTTACACGTAATCTCACAGCAAACAAACAAACCAGTGTTGTAGTTCGCTTACCTTGACGTGGTTGCTCTCCTGACGCATCACTTCCTGGTTGATACACAGCTGCTCTCTTGATCCCAGCACACACACCTTTGGCCTGAACATTAGAGATATATTGATATATGAGTTTGCCAGAAACAGCCTGAAACTCAGGACTCAGGAAGGTAGTGCACTAATGAGAAAAGGCCTCTGAATAATAATACTTCACTCAATGTTAAACATTTTTAAATATCAGTTCAAAATGTCCTTAAAGAACCATAGATCATCTAAATATGGAGCTTATCAGTGTTTAAATGTCTCATACTGGTCTAAATGTTGTTACTCTGACAAATAATAAACTTTGGCATAATCAAAGAATATTTCTAACATCTTGTCGTGTTTACAAATGACATAGTTTACCTGTACGAGGTGTTCTGTAACTCACTGATAACCTGTGTGAGCTGAGAGTGCGTCCTGGATGCGTATATGATTTTGGGAACATCAGTGTAGTAGGCTGGAGGACAAGAAGAAGAAAACACAATAATTACATGAGATTTCATGGAGTTACATGAAGCATAATATTGTTGTTGTTTCTGTCCAAAGAGAATAATGGGACATATTCTGTCCCTGAAATAATCGTGCATCAGGGTGAAAATAATTATCTTTATAGTCTGATCTGACATGAGAGGAATTTCCACAACTTAAAAATGGCACGTTCATGGTGTTTCCTGGTTTATTAAATGGATTTGAATTTCTTTGTGAGAGGTGATAAGTAAGTAATAAATGTATTACAGTGTGCCACACATCTAATGCGTTTCTGTGTATTGAGCCTTGTGCTGCTGCAGCACTGATGTTAATCAGAGAAATGTTACAGATATGAGGCCACATTCACAAAGTGTTTATCTTTGACTAAAGAACTGAGAGGAGGGACCAGGTTGACCCTGTTTCTAAGGATGACATCATGTTTCTGAATGAATTTACTCACTAAGGCTGCAGTGATTGGTCGACAGTTTGACCGGTGAGCAGTCTGTCAGTGAATGTGCAATAAAATATTAATCAGTACATAGGAGCAGTGTTTTGTGGTGATGTGATGTGAACATACTCGGTGTGTCTCCGTCTGTAGCAACCGTCCCCCACGATGACAGCGGTGTGTTGGAAAACATCTCCTCCCCGCGCAGCCTCTCTGCTATCTTGCGGGCAGAGATGGTGTCCTTGAAGTGGTCTCTCCAGGCCAGGGTGGCACACAGCAGGCACAGGGTTTTACCAGTACCTGTGGGACTCTCCAGAACCCCATTCGCCTTCTGAAACACACAGGCAGACACGTACACTTTGTTTTTCTGCTTCTTAGCAGATGTTCACACCTGACAGAACAGAAGATGTTTCACAGATTCACCCAGCAGCTGTTATTAATATAAAGCCCTTTGACACACGTCATGCAGCTCTTGTTGTGCTCTGAGGTGTGAGGATTATCAAGAATTAAATCACTGTTGATTGGAAAAATCAGCAACATTAATGAGATTTATATACATCATCGAACTATCACACAGAGGCAGCAGTGGAAGAAGTATTCAGATCCTTTACTTCAGTAAAAGTACTAATACCACACTGTGAAAATACTCCGCTACAAGTAAAAGCCCTGCATTCAAAACCTTACTGAAGTAAAAGTATGTTGTGACGATGCATTTTGCAGCTGATCAAAAGGGGGTTTAAAAAAGTTGATTCAGCTTAAGAAGGAGGAGGATTTCTTCAACCCATAAAGCAGGACTTCTCAAAGTCCGGACCTGTCCGCGTCCGGACCGAACAGCAAGTCTATCCGGACCCAGCCCATACCTCGTGTTATGAATACAATATGTTATGAAGTGTAACGT